>APFE031394996.1:0-34969 GCA_000404065.3 Pinus taeda
GATGTTCATCAGACGCACCCTTGTAAAATGCATCAACAAACGGACATGGTATGCATAAAGACGCGAGAATCTGCCCTCACAACTGAAATACCGAATGATGAGTTTCATAAAAGGTGAAAACCGATCATTCAGGTAGTGGAAAGGAAAAACTATGCTCAAGTGCCTCATATACCCTGGTTTAATATATGGCTCATAATATGATCTTTCTAGCTGCTGATGCTTATTCCATTGCTCCCCGATATTTGGAATCCCAGTGGCCTCTGAAATAGTCTCTGGTGACAAAATGAAATTAACTCCAGCGAGGTTTACATGGCCATCATGTAAATGGAGAACAAACAAGCAAGCTAATTCAGGATGATGCTGAAATTGTGAAATTAGCTCACAAAAATGATAGCATGACTGATGGCGAAAACAATCCATGGCAAGTGGGCAAGCCTGCAATTGTACCATAGAAGTGGGCTCTTCTCTAAGATGTTTACCACCTTTGCCACCTCTGCAAGGTCTTTGTGGCTCATTTCCCTCTGTTTTGGAATCACTGTCATTTTCCTGCTCATACACTGACTCTATATCTGACATGGCTTTGAAAACACAATAACTGCAATAGGAGGACTGCAATATGTATGTTGTAGGTGTGATGAAATCCCAATTTCAGTACATACTCAAAAAACCAACTGAAGCATCATAAGAGTTATGCCATAATGGACATTTTGTTTGGTATATTTGGGCATAAAACAGTCACAAATATAGTTTGACAAATGGACAAGGGTATGAAGTGTTGTTGGCTCAAAGCTTTCAAATGGGCATGGAGCTATATTTCACCAAGGAAAGGGAGAAAAATCTTCACCAATTACTCATAAGTTCTTTAATACCCTTTAAAAATATTTTGATAGGGGCCTAGGGTTTCATTTGTTTTCTTATACCCAACACATCACTTAACAATATTCAAATTGATTGATTGAGTCAAAGAACACCTACTTGCAACTTTGGAGGCGATTAGACACGATCTGGGCGCATAAATGTGATGTTGGAATGAGTGTGTAGCGCACAGTTTCAATGCGTAGCGCACAACCTGATGCGTGGCGCCTATGTATTTTAACAAAGGTCGCGATCGCCCAATGTGTAGTGCACTGCCCAGTGCGTAGCGCACAGTTTCAATGCGTAGCGCGCACCTAAAACTCTATCCAAGGGTTTGTAAATTGGTTTTTCGCCCTCCAATATTGAACATGCTCTTGCTTTGATATTTGGTGAACAAATAGACTTGTTTTCACCTTATATACAACCAAAATATCTAATTTGATTAAATTGACTTCAAAAAACCCACTTTGTAAAGTTTGGGCACTTTCACTTTTGGTCTTTTAATACAATAGTGCTTTTTTTATTTTCTCATGCTTTTCTAAGGTTTGGACTGAAGCTCTTTGTTGATTTTTTTTTTGCAGGGATAGTTGTGATATGCTTAGGCAAAGGAGACCAAGGCTGCACTTGAACGATTGAAGAACTGAAATTTTGAAAATTTTTACAAAAATGAGATGGCGAATTATCTTCAAAACAAAGTTTTGAAGAGAAGTCCTAATTCAGCTGTACAATGATGAAAATTATTGAAGTGATGATCTATCAAAGACATCCCTCTGGCCTGCTGGTCTTCTAAGACTTTTCAAAACAAAACTGACTCAACCCTAGACCTAAGACCTAGAAATTTAAAACATGATTGTAAATGACCTTTGAAGACTTGTTTTTATGAATAGACCTGAACTAGCAGTGCCAAGCACGAGGGGAATGAGTGACACAAACCATTCCGTCAGAGTTATGGCATGCCTAACGAAATGCAACTGATTGAAACTGATGGGATGCATAAACATGAAATGCAAAAAGATCTTTGATCTCTGACGGAGGGATAACTAGACCGACTCTAACAGAACCACTACACGGAGCGATTTCTTCTCAAATATCATCTTCTACTTTTTCAGATTGATTACCCCATTCATGTTAGTGGCCCAATCAATCTAAAGGAGCATGGGGTAGGGATTGCTGTCATCCACAATTTCTATCACTTCAAAATCAGCTAGTGCACGTGCACCTTCAATATCAACTATTACGCCCTGCAACTTCCCCATTCTGATGATTTTCTGTTGATTCACCATCCTTAACTGAATTGGAGACCACTGTATTGCAGGTTTCCCCATTCTCTCCTATGTCTGTTTTGGAAAAAAGTTCGTGTTCGACCCCAAATCTAAAATAATATGATCCATCTCATACTCACCTACCTGTGCAGTAAGCCTCATCTCACGCCCCGTTCTCTTCTTATGCCTTCCAATCTTTTTGACTACACGTGGTCTGTTAGTAACATTTTCCTTCCCAGTGCGCCTATTGATCAACTCCTGCAGTCCCTTCACAACCTTGCTATCGCGCAGCAGTTTCATGCAGTTCTCCAAGAACGTGGTAATCATGGATGGGTCCATTTCTTCAGTCGGCTTCTCCTAAATCTCTGAGGTAGAGGCCTCGACAAAGATTTTCTTTGCTGCCATAAATGTTTCTTTCACACATTCTAGATAAAACCCAGTCTCTTTTTCTGGTGCTTTGCGGACCCTGTCACCTTCTTCAGGATGCTTCCCCTTATCTTCACCAGTGGTTGCCCCACTTCGCAGCAGAAAATTTACCTTAGGATCTTCCTCACGAGGCTCAACCCTCATGATGAGCCCCAGTATTGCAGCAAGGATGTTGCAACTCCTGGGCTACCAGCTTTACTTATCAACCCGAGGTTTGTACAAACTTGGAGGTCACAGTGCTGTATGCACAAGTAAAAGTGATGGTCCTGCCTATTGTCATTGCTCAGCTGACAAGAGACCATTGGGGTTCTAAGCCAGACTTCTATGGAGTCAGAAGAAGCTTGATTCTTTGATGGAATAAAGGTAAATTTACTTCTAAGAGAGTTACTCTACTGCAATAATGGAGAAGGTTGACATGTAATTCTAAATCACACCATTACCTAATTAACAATTTAAGAAGCTATGCTAGGCAGAAATGCTAAATCAACATGAAACAAATGCTACTATCTAAGTTGTAGAAGTAAGAAGCATCAAACAACACTAATGTGCAAGTAAAGAGACCGAACTAAATTTGTTTTTGTTTTTTTTGTCTTTTTATGCAAAATCAAGTATGCAACTGATTATTTTTGTGGATGTGGCAGGTGAATTAAGGGTGTTTGAGGATGGCTGGAAGGGTTATGAAATGGTTTGGTGCTGTGGAGGACCCCTAGGAGATTTTTGGTGACTTCCTAGAGGTTTTCCATCAATTCAGCCTCAAAACATGTCGTTTCAGGAAAACCTACAAGATGTACTAGAAACCTTCACAATGATCCTGTAGGAATTATAGGAAACCTACAGGATACAATTGAGAGCTAAATGTGAGGTGTTAGAGGTGATTAAAGGCTTAGGAAAGGTGTGTGATGGGTGGAATGGAGTGGGAGAAGGTCTAGGATCACTCAGGAGTTAATATCCAAGCTAATAGATGGCTATATTCACTCAATGTGCTTGGGATAATTTCTATGAAAAATGATGAAAAACTAGTGAAGGTGGTGGTGAAAACAAGGGATTGCTAAGGTGGATGAAGTGGAAGGTGGTTGTTGGCTATGAAGTCTTAGTCTCCTCTTGAAGCACCTACTTTGCATAAAACATGTGTTTCTTCCAAAAATCTATGCAACAAGATACATTTTCATAAACTAGAAAAGCAGAATTAATGAATCAACTGCCTATACTATGCATGAAGAATGTTGCTGAAAGGAATGAAAACATGAGTCAGATCCACTGCAGAAATGGAGATGAAAAATATGACAATGAAATCTACCTTAAAAAACTAACCAAATACTAAATTAAAGACAACAAACTCCAAATCTCATAAAAGAACTAGAAATCTGTGTTTTGGGGTTGCTTAAGGGTCCCTTCCTCAAGTCATGGTCCCAGAGGGAGGAAGTGAGGCCAAGACACCTACTAACAACCTTGTGGTGATCCTTTTTCTCCTTGCTAACATATTACTTGAAATAAGGCACAAATGGAAGAAATTATTAAACAACCAATTTAATCTACAATACTTGTAATGGAAATGCATCTAAAAAGAAAATTAACAATGAAGCTATGAATCTACACTAAACATACATGTACAATAAAGAGGAGCCTTGGCTGCTAGGGTTGGGCCCTAACCGAAGAGCTTTAGTGCTCTGATTTAACTCAGTGCTGGCTCAAAACAAAACTCATTCTTATTACCAAAGCACAAATTACATCAAGAGAACTTTCACAAGTATTGTAGCTCGAAAATAGCTTAGAGTTTTACAATAAAATCTGAATCCTACTAAGGCCATAGGCCTCTCTACTCATACATCTGAATTCCCCACAACTTCCTTAAAATTAGGGAGGCTCGGCTCCCAAACTCGAAATAAATTGGTGCTTTGTCTCTCACCTACTCGGTTGCCTTCTAGTCCTCATGATTTGGTTGTTTGCACTCCGACCTGATGTGATGAATGGAGAAATATTCAAATGGAGGAGTAGTAAATGAGGAGGACTTACCTCCTACAATCCCTCTCCCTTGTCCCATTCGATTTTTGACCTTAGTATTTGCCAAAATTCCTTGATTTTCTCCTTTAGTCCTGCATTCAATGCATATTAGTCCACAAAGCATAATATCCAACTCTAACTCACCTCATAAACAAAATATAATCAAAACCATGTAATAGGTTATGAGAAAAGTTGGTTTGACTAAGCTAGGAGGTGAATTAAGGACCATATAATTACCCAGTGATGAGGCTCATCATCACCCCCCTACTGAAAGTGTTTCTCATCCTCTGAGAAACTCAATCAATATCTATATCCTTCATGGCTCTAGTGCCCTCTCTGACATCCCATGTTTCTATTGTGGTCTCCTCTTCTTGTTCATAGAAGCCTGCTTTCTTTTCTACCTCCTCCCACTACCTCTTCTCTTCTTCTTCCTTTCTCCCTTCTAGCATTCTTAAGAGTAGTGGTGGACTAGGTTTTAGGCCAATCCAATTGACCTTCAGCCTTTGCATAGATTGCTTATACATAGGTGTCCTATTTAGTGCCTCAAACTTTCAGGAGAGTGATACTCTCTTATATTTAAGTTGTATGGTAGTGTGTTCCATCTCCTCGGGCAAGCATGTATTCTATCATCTCCTAAAAACCTAAACATCTCCTCAAAATGTGAAATTGTTTGCTCTTGGGCAGCAATATATCTAAGTTCCATCCGAGGATCATTTGCAATCAAATTATGGGTACTAGTGAGGGCCATGGGATTTGATAATTTAGCTCTGATCAGAAGAGGTTTAATTTTCTCTCTTGCTAATATCCTTTTCATCTCTACAACCCTAGACTCCTCATGGTTCATCTATGATGCCAAAGCCATTAATTGTAAATCTCCTAGCTTGGCATTAGTGTCCCATACATTCATGTCTGTTAGGGCCATGTTGTGCAAATAAAACTCAACCATTTTGGCCCTATCTTCTAGTGTACTTTGATCACAAAGATCAATGAACTTCCTGTAGTCTTGAAATGGCATGGTGCCTCTCTGTGCTAAGGTCTTAATCTGAAATTGCAACCACTGTTCTTTGAGGTATAGAACATAGGATTTAGCTGGCATCCTACACTAGATTGCTTCCAAAGAGAGATTGGCCATACATGTCAATTGATTCTCTCTTTCCTGTAGTTGTCCCCTCAACCATGCATTTTTTGTCTCTAGTTGATTTCTCATTATGGCTTCATTGTCCCTCAAGCCACTTAGCTCTCTGCCCATCTCCTTGAGTTTCTCTTCCATGTGCCCAATGTCTTCCACCACCTTTGATTTGGCAATCTGCATCCATCGGTGAGTTCTAGCTATTGGAAATAATATTGAGAGGGGGGGTGAATCAGTGTTAGCAAGTTAACAATATTTCATTTCCATAAACAAATTTATATACGCTACTTCTATTAATGCAACTTGCGTATATATGAAACTGTGTTTAGAGCAACCAATGTATACCTTGAAAACTTATAATTTAGTTAGTTGATCTTTAATCTATGTATCAAAACTGTATAAACAGTAACCAGGTGCAGTAAACAGAACAGACAATCACACACATGAACACAAGATATAAGGTGGAAATCCAATGTGGGTGAAAACCACCTGCTGCAATCGTCTCTATCTTTCTTTAATAAGAAATTTCTTTTTACCAATTTTGTACTAGTGCAGTATTATACTAGTATGCAGGCTTCTACCTGCAAAAGGCTACAACCTTCTCTCATTCTCCAGCTTTTCCTGGAAGGGAGCTACAACCCCCTTAGCTCTTGTACTAGTTGATGTGTTTACTAGTACATAGGTGCTGACCTATAGAAGGCTACAACCTTCTCTTTTCTTCCAAGGACCGCGTTTCATCAATTTTCAGACTAGACCCATCAATAACATCAATCAAACATCAAATATATCTGCATCAACCAATCTTCTTTGTACCAACCAAAACTAAATCAAACAATCACTTTTATGAATGTTGTAACCAGAATATAGTAATAGCAACCATAACCCAATCCAGAACCCAAAGCACTGCAACAGTAAACAGAAGTAGCTAAAATGTATTTTATGAGGTGTACGCTACTTTAATGTGTTGAACCTTTGTGCATATGCACTTTTCTCAAGGAAGACCTGCGTATACGCAATTTTCAAATTCCGAACTAGCATGTATATGTGCCTTTGCTATTCTAAACCTGCATACAAATTTGTAAAAGATGACTTAACCTTTTCCACTATTCAGACATCAGTTATACCCAGATCATCAGATTTACAGATTATGACATGCACTAATTATTTAGATAAAAGATCAAAACCACACAAAGATACTTCTCTTGAAGCCTTAATATCTTGACCCACCAATAGAACTTATCCTTCTTCAAGCACTCAGGTTCCTCCTTGATTCAGATCTAGCTATGCACCATAACCCAATGACCAGTATTCTAGGTCTTGCTCTTCATTAGATATTCAATACTTGAGTGCCTTTGCCTAATGATATCCTCCTCCTTTTATAGTATTAGGCCTTACTCAATACCATGGTCCAGAACCACTTAGAAACAATACCTTGGACCAATTACCTGGGGTCATCACTTCGGACAAGATACCTTGGATCAATACCATGGGTCAAAATACCATGGTCCAAATACCATGGACCAGAACCAAATTCTCCAACATGTATGCACCTTTCCTTGTGTGAAAGTGCATGTATATTCATACGCGCCTTTTGGTTGGCGAACCCACGTGTATACGCGGCTTGGTCAAGGGGAACCTATGTATATCTCTTTTTCCTTCATTCTATGAGCCTGAACTGTAATCTATCATCTGAGTGAGTTACCATCAAGGACAACACCTGTGTCATAGCACCAGACCTGTGTCATAATGCTAACAATCTCCCCCTTTGGACTTGATGGCAACCCCAAGTCACTCTCCCCCTTTGTCATCAAGGGCAAAGGGTTATGCTCCCCCTGAGTACATGCTGAATTCTTTGATATGTTGAAGTGTGCTATTCATGCTCCCCCTGACTGTAAGAAAGTTCTGCAAAAAGATGTTCTACAAGAAGAACATGACTCTATACATCATAAATGACCTTCCTATTACCAAAGACTCATACATAAATCCATCTCCCAACCAAGTGGGGATATACCAAGATGGACTCATCCACCCAACCAAGTGGGGATACACCAAAATTTTATACATGATAAAACAAGAACATTACATCATCCATCCCAGGCATAGTGGGGAAACAAAATAGTTCGTTACATGACCTTGATAATGAAAGATATACATAACATAGAGACAAAATATCTAAAACAAGACTATGATAGTAATCAACAACTATCATCAGCAACATCTGTCAATCACCATCTAGACCAGCAACCATGATCTCCCTCTGCACCTGTTCCACTTGAATTAAAAACAACTGTGAAATTGTACCAAGATCTTCTAAGATAATGCCAACAATGCATTATTAGAAGTATATGCTCCCCATGAACCTGTGCCAGATGATCACTGTCAGACCCATATCACCCTCTTGATCTTGAGTCTGGCCCACTGATATTCTTGAAACCAACATATATGCGGTTGTATCCACAGTAACCAGCATATGTACGCAGATACGCTTCATGAAACTCACGTACAACCACTGTTCTCTAAAACAGATAAGTGTGAACGGCAAGATGATGCATCAACTACTCCTAGCTTTTGTCTGAGGTATTCAAAAGTATCTTTGGGCAGTGGTTTGGTGAATATATCAGCAACCTATTCCTTGGAGGGAATATACTCCAATTTTACCTTTTGTTCAAGCACTTGTTCCCAGAGAAAATTATATTTGATAGGAATTTGCTTGGTCTTGGAATGCATTACTAGATTCTTTGAATATTGATTGCACTTGTATTATCACGTAGAATGGAGATGCGTGGAGTACATGTGATCTGAATGTCTTGCAATGTTTGCATCATCCAAAGGAGTTGTGTGAAACAAGATGCAGTAGCCACATATTCCACTTCAGCTATAGATAATGCAATTGAACTTTGTTTCTTGCTGAACCAAGACACTAATCTGGAACCCATATAGAATGCACCACCACTAGTGCTTTTTCTATCATCCACGCTTTTTGCCCAATCTGCATCTATATATGCATGAAGTGTAAGATTTGTATCTCTAGGATACCATAAACCAAAGTTTTGTGTTCCTTGAAGATATTTTAAAATCAGTTTGATTGCCTGAAGGTGTGATTCCTTTGGATTTGCTTGGAATCTTCCAACTATTCCCACTGCATGCATGATGTCTGGTCGGGTACCTGTTAGATAATGCAGACTACCAATCATGGATCTATAGGTTGGTTGATGTACTTCTGCTGATTCATCATTTGAGCTGAGGCTGCATCCTGTTAACATAGGGGTACATACTAGTTTAGAATCTTCCATGCCATATTTCTTCAAGATCTGCTTGATGTACTTGGTTTGTGATAGAAAAATACCATCTTTATTTTTTTTTAACTTGTAAACCAAGAAAATATGTGAGCTCACCAAGCAGGGACATTTCAAATTATTTCTGCATTACCAAAGCAAAGTTTTGACTCATGGCTTCTTCATTGCTACCAAAAATGATATCATCAACATACACAACAAGTATTAGCAATTTATCATTGTCAATTTTTATATATAGATTGCTATCAGCTGATCCTTTTGAAAAACCTTGTTGATGAAGGTATTTGTCAAGACGATAATACCAGGCCCTTGGAGCTTTTTTTAGACCATAGAGAGCCTTTCTGAGTCTACATACAAGTTTTGGATCATTTCCAAGGATGAATCCGTCTAGTTTCTCAATATATACTTCTTCTTCTAGGTCTCCATTAAGAAAGGCATATTTCACATCCATTTGATATACTTTGAAATTATGAAAGCTAGAAAGAGCAAGGAACATTCTTATGGCTTCAAGTATAGTAACAGGTGCAAAATTTTCTTCAAAGTATATATCTTCTTGTTGAGCATACCCTTTACAAACAAGTCTGGCCTTGTTTCTCATAACTTCTCCATTTTCATTCAGCTTGTTTTTGAATATCCATTTGGTTCCTATGACATTCTTATCATTAGGTCTAGGAACCAATTCCAAAGTATTATTCTTTTCAATCTACTCAAGTTCTTCATTCATGGCCTTGACCCAACATTCATCTTTGCATGCTTCATTTAAATTTTGCGGTTCGATGGAGGAAAGCAATGCTAGATAGCTTGAAGCTTCTGCAATAGTTCTTCTTGTCTACACATCTGCCTCTTTCTGCCCAAAAATTTGAGTCTCTGGATGATTCTTCTGAACACACATGGATGGAGTCTTTTCTTCTACCCTTATCTATTCTTTTAGTGCCTCATTGGTTTCTTCTTCAGAATTAGTCTAATTTGATGTGGAAGGATAGTCCTCTTCTTCTTCATAATCTTCAGTTTTTACTTGCTTTGGATTTTTTCCTACTTCATCAACCACAACATCAATACTTTCAACAATTTTCCCAAGTATTTTATTATAACACTTATATCCTTTACTTCAGGAAGAGTAACCAAGGAGAATTCCTTCATCTACTCTAGGTTCAAACTCGCCAACTTTTTCATCAGTCCTTTTATGTAACATTTGCCTCCAAAAACTTTGAAGTATTTTACAGTAGGAGTCTTACCATACCAAAGTTCATGTGGAGTTTGAGTGTTGTTTACCTGGACATTTGTTTTGTTGAGAATAGTGACGGCAGCAAATGTAGCTTCACCCCAGAAGGTTGCAGGAGTTCCAAACTCATCTAGCATAGCATGAGACATTTGTCGAATAGTTATGTTCATCCTTTCTACCACTCCATTTCATTGAGGAGTTCTTGTGATAGAGAATTCCCTTCTTATTCCATGTTCTTCAGAGAAGTTGAAGAATTCATCCAAGGTAAATTCCCCTCCTCGATTAGACCTAAGGCATTTGATTTTGCGATCTGATTCATTTTCAACGAAAGCTTTGAAGGCTTTGAACTTTTAGAATGATTCATGTTTATGCTTTAGAAGTCCTATCCAACACATTCTGGAAAAGTCATCAATGAACAATATAAAGTATTCTTCTCCACGAGGTGACTTTTTGCTAGATGGACCACATAGATCAGTGTGAACAAGTTCAAGAGGCTTACTAGTTGCTCCTTCCTTCTCAGGGAAATGTGCTATGGTTTGCTTACCAAATTGACATGATTTGCATATTGTATTCTCTAGAATGTTGATATCAGGAAGATCACGAACAACCCAGTATCTGCATGCTTTTCTTATTTGAGAGAAACATAGATGCCCCAATCTTCTGTGCCATAGCCAGTGTTCATCATTTTTTCCTAGGTAGCACTATTGTTGTCCCCCCTTGAGTATGTATAGATTTTTGGAGTTCTTATACCTTTGGTCACTATTTCTCCTATATCAAGCTCACGAAAAACACATCCATTTGATCAAAATACTACCTCATTTCCTTGATCACACATTTGACTGACACTCAATAGATTATGCTTTAAAACATCAACATACATAGCATTCCCAGCTTTAACCTTTTCTTTTAAGAGAACAGAGCCATTACCTTTTATGATTGCATGAGTATCATTACCAAATGAGACCTTCTTTTCTTTTTCTAAGGCATTATATGACTGAAGTTTTTCTTTATCACCTGTCATGTGTTTCGAGCATCCACTGTCGATGTACCACTGATTTTCTTGTCCTTCTACATACAAGGCTATACCACATCTTTCTGTTTGCGGTTCTTTCTTTCTCCATGTTTTGGGACCCAATGAAGCTTACTCCTTCTGAGATGTTTGCCGTAATTTACTCATGCATTCAGAATCTTCATGACAGAAGTTGTTACAGATAGAGAATTCTATTTCATTTTCTAGAGCAGAAAAGTTATTGTAGGTCCTTTTCATGATCCCAGTCACATTCCTTTGTTTTCGTGCTTCTCTAGTCATGATGGTATTGTAAGCAACACATTGAGAAGCTTTGTGTCCAAAGTTATGACATGAAAAACATTGGCCATTAAAGAAATTCCTGCGATTATCGAATCTATTGACCTGATGATTGTAGTTTCCATTGACATTCATTCTTGAAGCAAATTGAGAATGATTTACCTGTGGTTGGTTATAGCTTCTGTTCATCCTTGTATTAGATTGAACCCGATTTACCTGGTGATCTGCTTTATGCCTCTGCTTATGATTGTCAACTTGTTCACTTCTCCTTGCTACATTAAGATAGCTTTTGGAGGTTGATGGATTCTGTGCTTGAGATGCTTCTTCAATATATCCAAGACCTATCTTTATTAGAGGAGAATGCTGCACTTTGATAATTTCATCTAAAGTTTATGATCCTTTAGAAAACCTGAGATTGAGAGCTTTTGTTTTCTAAATATCTTTTCTTAGACCCACAATTTCACATTCTAATTTTTCATTGTGTTTTTCCCTTTCAGCAAGTTGGAATGTCAGAGAATCTATAATCATACTCTTTTCTTCTAAACAGATTTTAATTTTAGAAATTTCTTCATAGAGACCATCTTCATCTAAAGCATCCAAGAAATCATCATCTTCAAAAGCCATCAAAAGTCTATAGTCATTATGTTCATCTTCATCACTATTTGATAAACCATCGCTATCTTCATGCGTATAGTAGCTCTTCTTACTTACATTTTGTTTTTTATTCCATTTTCCCGTTCCTTACCTTTATCAAGCTTATATTTATGAGGAAATTTGGTTGCATAATGACCAACTCTTCCACAAGCAAAGAATTTGAAAGGTAGTTTACCTCTGAATCTTCTATAATCCCGTTGAAGGTTCTTGACAAAGTTTTCTTCTTCTTCTCCTTCTGAAATGTGTCTCGATTCATTGAGCTCTTCTCTTCTTGAAGCCTTGAATGCAACTTCTCTCATATCTGATGGACCTCGTTTTCTCATTTCAACAACAGTTAGGATTCCGTGTAATTGAGTCATAGTCATACTCTGAAGATCCTACTTTTCTTCTATGGTAGAAACTTTTGATTCAAACTTAGAAGACAATGATCTTTAAACCTTTTCAACTAAAGTAACTTATTTTATCTCTTCACCCAAGTTTTTCATGTGATTAACAATCTCATCTATACGTAGGAAGTAATGAGCTATACCTTAATCATTGTGCATTTTTAGTGTTTCGTATTGAATTATGAGAGATTGTAGTTTTTCACGTTTTACCTGATTGTCTCCTTCATAGCTTAGAATGATCTTGTCCCATATTTCTTTGGCGGTTTTGAGCTCCATAACCTTGAAAATTTTTGATTATGATAGACTCCCCAATAGTGTATTGATAGCCTTGGCATTTGTTTCATATTTCTTTGATAGTGTATTGATGGCCTTCACTTTCGTAGCTGCCCATGATGATAGATCTTCCTTCAAGCGATCAAGCTTCTTTTAAAGGACCTGCGATGATACTAATTGTTGGAAATAACACCGAGAGGGGGGGGTGTGAATTAGTATTAGCAAGTTAACAATATTTCATTTCCATAAACAAATTTATATACGCTACTTCTGTTAATGCAACTTGCGTGTATATGCAACTGTGTTTAGAGCAACCAGCGTATACCTTGCAAACTTATAATTTAGTTAGTTGATCTTTAATCTATGTATCAAAACCATATAAATAGTAACCAGGTGTAGTAAATAGAATAGGCAATCACACACATGAACACAATATATAAGGTGGAAATCCAATGTGGGTGAAAACCACCTGCTGCAATTGTCTCTATCTTTCTTAATAAGAAACTTCTTTTTACAAATTTTGTACTAGTGTAGTCTTATACAAGTACGCAGGCTTCTACCTATAGAAGGTTATAACCTTCTCTCGTTCTCCAGATTTTCCTAGAAGGGAGCTACAACCCCTTAGCTCTTGTACTAGCGGATGTGGCTACTAGTACGTAGGTGCTGACCTACAGAAGGCTACAACCTTCTCTTTTCTTCCAGGGATTGTGTTTTATAAATTTTTAGACTAGATCCATCAATAAAATCAATCAAACATAAAATATATTTGCATCAACCAATATCCTTTGTACCAACCAAAACTAAATCAAATAATCGCTTTTCTGAATGTTGTAACCATGATACAATAACAGTAACCAGAACTCAATCTAGAACCCAGAACACTACAACAGTAAATAGAAGTAGCTAAAACATATTTTATGAGTTGTATGCTACTTCAATATGTTGAACCTCTGTGCATACGCAATTTTCTCAAGGCAGACCTGTGTATATGTAGTTTTGAAATGCCAAACCAGCGTGTATATGTGCCTTTGCTATTCTGAACCTACGTGCAGATCTGTAAAAGATGATTTAACCTTTTCCACTATTCAAACATCAGTTATACCTAGATCATCATATTTACAGCTTATGACATGTGCTAATTATTCAGATAAAAGATCAAAACCACACAACAATACTTCTCTTCAAGCCTTAAGATCTTGACCCATCAATAGAACTTATCCTTCTTCAAGCACTCAGGTTGCTCCTTGATTCAGATCTAGCTATGCACCATAACCCAATGACTAGTATTCTAGATATTACTCTTCATTAGATATTCAATACTTGAGTGCCTTTGCCTAAAGATCTCCTACTCCTTTTATAGTCTTAGGCCTTACTCAATGCCATGGTCCAGAACCACTTAGAAACAATACCTTGGACCAATTACCTAGGGTCATCACTTCGAACAAGATACCTTAGACCAATACCATGGGTCAAAATACTATGGTACAAATACCATGTACCAAAACCAAATTCTCCAACATGTATGTGTCTTTCCTTGTGTGAAAGTGCATGTATACGCATATGCGCCTTTTGGTTGGCGAACCCGTGTGTATATGTGGCTTGGTCAAGGGGAACCTACGTATATCTCTTTTTCCTTCATTATGTGAGCCTGAACTATGATTTGTCATCTAAGTGAGTTGCCATCAAGGAGAACACCTGTGTCATAGTGCCAAAGATGTGTCATAATGCCAACACTGGCCCTCTTCTTCTCAAGCTTGAAGAACAGTGGGATGGAGAAATTTTTAGGTATGACCTCGCCTCCTTCAATAAACCGGTAATAGGAGTCTTGGGGATTGGGTTCTTTTGTCTCTAGGTGCTCTCCTTTAGTTTCTTGCTGCTCCACTACCTTCCTTTCCATTTTTTCGCCTCCTATAGGTTCAGCAGAGTATCATGTAGGATTTCTTTTGCTTCCTATAGATTTGTTGTGTATCTTGTAGGATTGCCTTTCCCTTGGAGGAAGTTGATCTAGTAGTAGGCCTTCTCACAGAGGTGATAGGGGACTTAGGGGAAGGCATTTTCTCCTTTTGTGTAGGGGAGTCTTCAATCATAATAAAAATTTTGGTTGCTACTTGGGGTTTCCCCTGTTTTATTCTTGTGCTTTTTCTTGTCTTGAAATATAATGGGGTCTGCCTCTCTCTTTTTCCTTTTTGCTTGATTGGGGTGATAATAGCAGTGAGGGTAGTTGTTGCCTCTCTCTCAATGGCTTATGGAGACACCCTAGGTGACTCCTCCTTGTTTTTTGTCCCCTCTTTTCCATTTCCTTCTTCCTCTATGTCCTTCCTATCTTCTTCTTCTTATAGATCTTCATCATCTCTATCAGTTTCCTCCTTAACATCCTCCTCTATTTCTTCATCATCCTCCTCCTCTTCTCCCTCTTCTTATTCATCTTCATCATGTTCTTATGTGTCATCTCCTTCTTCATCCATCTCATCCTCATCTCCTTCTGTATCTTCCTCTTCCTGCTTTACTTCCTCTTCACTGACAGTAGGACTAACATCATATATGAGAACTTTAATGTCATCCTCTACTGGCATGTCTCTGAAAACTAACCATCTTATAAGAGTTCTGAGGTTCTAGAGGGCATCTTCTATAAGGATCATAATTAACCCATGGTGAGCTAACTGTTGGGAATTTCCCTCCTTCTCTTTGATGCTTGAGTTAATGTGTGATTGAAGTAGGAAGTATGGTATGTTGAGCCTTTGGTGAGGGGGTGTTTCTGCTCCAAATCTCAATTCTTCAAGGATCCTAAAATGACAGCCATAAAACGAACTATACCTACCATCCCATGAAATGTATTTGATCAGTTGGTAGCTTACCTCATTCCATGGATATGGCATACTTTCCCTCCTTACTCCATTTTTGTCTTCAATGGGTTCCTCGCCTTCTAAAAAGAATTTTCTTTTGGAAACCTGACTATCTCCTTTTTCTTATTTCCTCCATAGTATTCCTAGGGGAAGTGTGGTGACTCTGTTGATGAGCTCAGTGGTGAGATATATAGAGATGCCCCTTATTACAATAGTGGCATGGATTCTGGTGAGTGGAGTGAGGGAGAGAGAAAATTCTTGAGCCACCTCATCATCATATCCCTTGAATTTTTTGAAAAACCCCATCCAATTATGTCTCGTGAAGATTTCAAGAACTTGGGGGTGTTGTTGGATTCTCACAGTGTTGGTTGGATCCCTCCTATTAAACCCTCCTGTAATCTTGTTGGTGAAGTTTGAGGAGATGAGAGGGTTGAGACAATTTCAAATTCAGAACCAAAACATAGATGACTGTGTATGTAATATCCTTACACAGTTGCAAAATTCACTCAAACTTAGAATATTTCTGGTTCAATTACTTGTAAAGAGGGATGTAATTACAAAGCCTACCTCCTTAGATTGTTTGCAATGGAAAAATCCCATGTTATCTCTTCCGAACTCTTCTCTGCCACTCCTGTAGATAGTCTTCATGTATCCTGTAGGAATTCCTGTGCATGATCCTGTAGGAATTCCTGTACATGGTCCTGTAGGAATTCTTGTGCAGTAAAATGATGGAGTTTTGCTTCTGGTGGGTTTCCTAGGTATGAGAGGGACATGAGAGAGTGAGTTTCTAGGAAGTTAAATGCATGAATGCATGGGAAAGATGTTTTATTTCCTCCTATGGTGATTCGGGGTGAGGTGGTGTGCTGGCAGGAAAGGTACGTTTCCATTTTTGGACCATTGGTCCCCACTACCACCTCATCATTCCCCACTCTTCGTAATCAACTCCCACCTTATGCATCCGTAGTTTTATCCACTTTTATCCTACTCCTTCTTTGTCTTTTTGTTGATTGCAGCCACATGTGAGAGGACACCTAGTTGTGTATGTGTTCACTGAACGGAGGTGGCCAAGTTAATGACCACCTTTTCACTTATAAACCAACTATCTCATAACCCTTACATTTTTTTGACTACATGATGCATATGAAAGAGCAAGCGGGATACTTACCTGTGGTTCCAATGCTATGCTATAGTTGTCGAATACCAAAGGTATTGATGTGTGTATTTGTTGCATGTTATTCTTCTTCCTCCTCTTTTTGTCTACTATGGCTTCTTTGTTTGTGTGGGTACCTATGGTTGAAGATATGATGCTACTTTGGAGCTCCAAGATCATCATGATGAAGGTGTGTTGCTGGTATGATTGGTATTCTGTGGGATAGGTTGCTACAGGATTTCCTAAAGGATGTCTCCCTCATAACTCTTTAATCATTCTTCTTGTTGGGGTTGTGAGGATGGTGACATGGATGGAAAGAAGGAATACGAGTGTGGAGAGAAAGAAATATTCAGGTGACGCTCTTTATTCCTCTCCGTTTCCCTTTTTTCGAAGATGGGAAAAAAAAAATACTCTTGAAACTGATTTTTTTTTTTAATGGTGAGTGCAGGGGTGATGATGGTGGACAAGTTATGGTTATTGAATGATGAAGAGGGTGAATTTCATTGGCCTATCAAGTCATTTATTTACCTTAGGACTGCTTCCTATAGGATTTTTGGGTCATTGTAATTCCTACAGGATCATCCTGTAGGTTTTCAGGGGATCCTGTAGGAATACAGGGGATCCTGTAGAAAACACAGTCCCTTCGTAAACTAAAGCAATGGAGTGGAAAAAACGAAAGAAATGATGGAGGAATGCATAGTAATGAGTGGAAAAATAAATATCTGAGTGATAGGGGTCTCTTTGTGATCCTCCTTTACTCCTTGACTATCCTTCTTGCTGACTTGCAAATGGAAATTTCATGATTTAATTTTTTTTTTTTTTTGAAAACAACTTAGGCTACCTCTTACAGGTTTTCACCACTAACTGTTTTCCCTGGGTGCCTCAAGAGAGTTTTCACCCAGGGATCTTTTCTTATTCTCTTTTTTTTTTTTTACATCACTGAGCCACCTCAAGAGGTTTTCAACCCAATGATGGGACTCAGGCGCCTCATGGAGGTTTTCCCATGAGTCCTTATTCTTTTTTCTTTTTCTCAGTGATTTGATGAGGGAGGAGATGGAACTTGCTCCACTATCATCACTATTTTATTGATATCATCAATGAACTCTTGTTTTGATAGAGGTCTCCTGTAAATTTTCAATTGGTGTCCATTAACAAGCAAAGGAATGGCTTCTTCATCTATGATTTTGATTTGCACTTAACCATTATAATGGCATCTTTCCACAGCATAAGGTCTTAGCCATCTTGTCCTTAACTTTCCCTTGAAGTATTAATACCTAGAATCATATAGAAATGCCCAATCGCCTTCCTGAGATTGCTTCTCCTTGGTATTTTTATCATGCCAGATCTTCCTCTGAAGTTGAACTACCTCTTTATGTAGGAGGGCCTGCATTCTAAATTCATCCAAACCATTCAACTCGAACAATCTTTCTTTTTGTTTACTATTGAGATCTAGATCTAGTTGGGCTTCCATCCTTAATGTGTTATACTCAAATTCAAAGGACAACAAGGCCATTTTTCCATAGACCATCTCATAGGGTGTGAATCCAGTGGTGGTCCTCCATGTGGTATTATCGGCCCATGTGCCCTCAACTAGTCTATCTGCCCAATCCTTCCTGTTGCTTCTTACTACTTTGGTCAAGATGCTCTCCAATGCTCTGTTGGTCACCTCCACTTCCCATTAGCTTATGGATGATAGGGAGTGGAGGTTCTATGCTTGATATTGTGATGGTTGAGCAAGTCTTCAATCATGTTGGACGTAAACTGGTTGCCTTAATTTGTGACCAACTCTCTAGGGTACCCAAATTTTTAGAATACATTCTCCCTTAGGAACTCAGCCATCTTTTCCACTGTTGTTGCCTTAATTACCTTGGTTTCAACCCACTTAGTCAAATAATCAGTGCACACAATAATATATTATTTTTTCTTGGAAGGAGGGTCAATAGGCCCAGTGAAGTCCATGCCCCACTTGTCAAATGGCTCGAAAGTCACTTGAGGCTGCACAGGAATTTCATCTCTTGGAGTAGGCCTTCCCATCCTTTGGCATCAATCACACTGACCAATATATTTTCTCACATCCTGATGAAGAGTGGGCCAATAATAACCTGCTTTTAACACTTTGAATGTTGTCCTCTTTGCTGCAAATTGACCTGCACAAGGCCCATCGTGATTGGTCAGAAGGATGTCAAAGACATCCTCCTCCCTGACACACCTTCTCAAGATTTGATCTGGGCCAAGCTTGAAGAGATTGCCCCCAATCCAAGTGAAGGGGGTGCTTTTCCTGACTATCTTTCTCTTTTCTTTGGAGGACAAGTTTGGTGGGAACTATTATGATACCAAATAGTTTTCTATTTCAGCAAACCATGGAGAGAGAACTAAAATAGCAAATAAGTGCTAATCTAGTAACTGGTCATCAACCATTCCTTCTTCACCTATATGAAAATTTAATCTAGACGAAAAGTCTGCAACAACATTTTCCTTACCAGGCTGATCAACAATGGTTAGATCAAACTATTGTAATAAAAGTAACCATATTATAATTCGAGCATTCACATCTGGTTTGTTCATTAAATATTTGATTGCAGCATGGTCAGTATGCACAAATGTTTTATAGGATGTAATATAATGTCTAAATTTGTGCAATGAATGCACAATAGTTAGGAGTTCCATTTCAATCATTGTATAATTTAGTTTAGCCTTTGATAAATTCTTACTGATAAAATAGATAACACAAGGCAGATTTTCATCTATTTGACCTAGGGCTACTCCTATGGCTTTGTGTGAGGCATCAACATGGATATGAAAGGGGAGGGCCCAATTTGGCCCTCGAAGAATCCGTGCAATGATTAACTTATCCTTTAGGATGTATAATGCCTCTTGACAACTTTTTGACCATATAAACTCAGAGTATTTGGCCAACAAACCAAATAAAGGAGAGGCCAACTTGCTGAAGTCCTTTATGAACCTTCGGTAGTATCCATCTAACCCTAGGAAACTTCGTACATCTCTCTACTTTTGAGGAGGTGGGACCCTTTGGATGATAGCTATTTTGTTTGGGTCCACCTAAAGTCCTTGTTGAGATATTGAATGACCTAGCACGATCCCTGCAATCATTAAGAATTCACATTTTTCAGGATTGAGAGACAAGTTCATTTCAATGCATTTATGCAGTACTTTACCTAGGTTAGACAGGGCTTCTTGAAAATCATAGAAATAAGGTGTAAAATTATCCATATAAATCTCCATCACATCATGGACTAATTCGGCGAAAATACTCAGGATTTATTTCTGTAAAGTGGCAGGAGCATCGCATAGGCCAAAAGGAAGGACCCTATAGGAAAAAATACCCCAAGGAAAAGTGAATATGGTTTTATCCTGGTCTTCTAGGTAGATCTGGATTTGGTTGTACCCACTGAATCCATCTAGGAAAGAAAAAAACCTTTTCCCTGCCAGACCATCTAGCACTTGGTCAATGAAGGGTAGAGGAAAATGATCCTTCTTTATGGTTTTGTTCAACTCCCTTTAATTGACACAAATTCTCCACTTACCATTTTTCTCGGGAACTAACACCAAAGGAGAGACCCACTCATTGTCGGAGATAGGGTAAATGAATCCTGCATCTAACATTTTTTGCAGTTCTTCTTTAGCTATATCTTTAAGAGCTGGATTCATCCTCCTTTGTGGTTGTTGGCTGGCTTGCAACCTTCTTTGACGTATATGTGGTGAGTACACACTGAGGGGTGTACTTCCTTCATTTCTTTGTAACTCCAAGCAAAGGCTTCTAGATTTTCCTTTAGCATGTTACATAACCTCTCTTCTTGGAGAGCAGAAAGTGATGGATTGATTTTCAAGGTTCTCTCTAGGCCAAATTCTATGGTTTTTGACACGGAGTGGGTTGGAATCAGCCAAGCATAAGTCAATTGTATGATTGTTTTGGGTTTCCTTTACTGCTTCTTCTGAGGGCAATGAACTGGTAGTTGGACTTTGGAGTAGCTATTCAATCAAGTCATCTTCATCCTGTTGTCCTCCACCCATGGTTGCTTCTAAAGTATAAAGTTGGGTGGAATAAAATTCATCTCCTCCCTACTCCTCCAACCATAAAGGTAAGTCATGCTCTAGAGAAGGTTGAGCAGGAGCGTATAGGACTAACTGCTTGGGCATATGCCCATTCTTGATGGTCATATTCCCAGATCTATAGCTAATGTAAGCATCGGTAGTGGCCAACCATGGTCTCCCAAGGATGAGGGGGTAACCAGTAAGCTTAGCCTTAGGCTGGAGAACTAGGAAATCTGCAGGGTACTCCCAAGAGTCAATGGGGACCATCACATCCTCCACAATTCCCTCAAGGGTTACTATGGAATGGTCTGCAAGTTGCAGAACCATTGTGGTCTTCCTCAATGAACCTTGGAGGTTGATCTTGAGCAATTTTTCCTTGGTCATCACATCAATGGCAACCCCAAGTTCGATCAGAGTGTCTGGGACAATGGTGCCATTGATGTGCACATCCATTAGAGGGCTTCTAGGGTCCAAATATTTTGGATAGATTACCTGCCCCAGCATTAAGTTGAACAGTTGCCCAATGACATTAATGGTAGGGGGATCCATTTTTTTCCTCCTTGGATGCTTGAAGCACTTCTCCTTAATCAACTTATTGTAAATAGGAACATCTTTTATTGCTTGGAGAAGTGGAATCTTTACACATAGATTTTTCAATTCTCCTAGAAGTTCAGTCTCTTCTAGGGTAGGCTGGAGTGGTTGGGCTAACCTCTCAAGAAAGGGTGGATTTACTTTAAGATTGCTTTCCTCTCTTTCTTCCTCAACCTCCCTAGGTCGAGGTGGAAGTTTGTTGTCTGGGAGAACTCTCCCAGATCTCAGGTTAATCTTCTGTATTTCCACAACATAAGATGTATATGATGTCTCTCCATTGTACACTTGTTGAGTGTGCCTGTTGTTTGTGTTCGGATTTGGCTAGGTAGGCATATGGGGTTGCTTGGGTGGAGCAGAGTGTAGGAGCTATGGTTGGGCAGGTGGTGGAGGCAATAGAGCTAGAGCATTGTTATATTGGGGCCTCCACCCTTGGAGCGGTGCATTCCACTAAGGTTGTGGTGGAGCATAAGGTTGAAATGACTAGCTGGTTGGTTGGGAGTGATACTGAGATGCATAGGTCCAAGGAGGGGGTGTAGACAAGGAAGGATGAACAAGGGGTCCCCAAGAAGGTATGGTTGTGGTTTGGCTAGGGTTGTAATATGCATGGGACGACCCTTGCATGCCTTGCAGGTATGGTCTAGGCCCATGGGGTATCCATTGGTTAATGTAGCAGAGCTGCTGAGTGACCCCTTCAGCTCCTTGATATACAACTTTGAGTCTAGGCAAAGAAGGGAACTTATCTGTGGAGTGGTTTTCTTCACAGACCGAGAAAATTTCAATAGAGTTCAATGGACATTCATTCCTAGGATCCTTCCTGGTGCATCTAGGACAAAAAATGGCCAAGGCTCTCTCTACTTCCTCCTGCTTCCTCTTAATGTGCATGGTGTCCATTTGCAAGGAAAGGGTTTGTAACATCTCACTTTTGAAATCTTCCAACATGTTTCCAATTTCACCCTTGATGGATGAGTTGGAAGACGCTATACTGACCATAGGTTGACTACCCCT
Organism: Pinus taeda; assembly: GCA_000404065.3. Lineage (NCBI taxonomy): Eukaryota > Viridiplantae > Streptophyta > Pinopsida > Pinales > Pinaceae > Pinus > Pinus taeda. Next base: position 22,453 of record APFE031394996.1, read on the forward strand.
ACCCTTTTTCCTCGTTGCCCTAGAATGGTTTCTAAATACAGTCTTGATATCCTCATAGGGTAATTGGTAGATATATTCTCCTACTAAAAAATGTAAGGTATTCAGAAGATATTCTCTTACTCCCCTAGGCAGGACCAACTTTAGTAACTCAGGGTCAAGTGTGCACCTGGCCCTTTTGTAACTAAGTTGGAATCTTTCTTCGTAATCCTTGAGGGATTCATCATTGCCTATGGTCATCCTGAAAATTTCTTCTTTAGTATCCTTTGAATGACAATAGTACCAATATTTGTTTTTAAAGGCCTGTTGCATCTGAGCCCAAGTTGTGATGCTATCTCCACGCAAACCCATGAACCAGTGCAATGTTGCATCCCTTAGGGTAGATGGAAATAGTTTTAACCTTTTCTCATCATTTGTATAGTCGTAGGGTCAGCATATTACATCAAATTAAATAGGAAAGTGTTGGGGTCCTCTATGGTCAAGCCATGGAAATGAGGTAGGGCAAAGGGGCTGATATTTTTCATCTTAGTGTCCCCATTGGTTTCCCTGATGGGGAAGGCACCCTCAAATCTCTCTCTACTCCCTCTATCATTTCTGTTTTCAGCCATTGATTAAGTAGGAATGAGTTCTTCTTCTTCTTCTTCCCTTATAGGTTCTTCAAATATGTTAGGTTTCTCACCTAAGGGTTCTTCCAGTTCACAACCACCGAAGAAGAGAGAAGGTTGGTTGTTGGATGCAGTGGGGGTATTTGGAAAAAATTTCCCTAAGTTGTCCCTATTCCTACGAGGCATGAAAGGAAATATTTTTGGTTTGGTTTTGTATTTTTTTAAACTTGGAAAGTACTTGCAGAATTGAAATTGTTGATTGAATGAAAATTTCTGACAGAATGAAAAATCTACTTGCTGAATTGAAATCTTGCTTGCAAAATGGAAAGGAAAGCAGATAATGCAAAATGAAAGAAATGAAACAAGTAGATTATTTTTGCAGAAATAAACTAATGGAAGAATATTTAAGACAAGAAATAGAAGAAAATAAAGTAGTAATCACATTCTACTCAGACACCTCCCTAGCAATGGCACCAAAAAGAGATGAGTGCTAGTATTGCAGCAAGGATGTTGCAACTCCTGGGCTACCATCTTTACTTATAAACCTGTGGTTCATACAAACTTGGAGGTGACAGTATTGTATGCACAAGTAAAAGTAATGGTCCTGCCTATTGTCATTGTTCAACTGGCGAGAGACCACTGGGGTTCCAACCCAGACATCTATGGAGTCAGAAGAATCTTGATCCTTTGATGGAAGAAAGGTAAATCTACTTCTAAGAGAGTTACTCTACTACAATAATGGAGAAGGTCGACATGTAATGCTAAATCACACCATTCCCTAATTAACCATTTAAGAAGATATGCTAAAAAAAATGCTACTATATAAGTTGTAGAAGTAAGAAGCATCAAACAACACTAATGTGCAAATAAAGAGATTGAACTAAATCTGTTTTTTCTTTTTTTGTCTTTTTATGCAAAATCAAGTATGAACCTAATTGTTTTTGTGGATGTGGCAAGTGAATTATGGGTGTTTAAGGATGATTGGAAGGGTTATGAAATGTTTTTGTGGTGTGGAGGACCCTTGGGATACTTTTGGTGAATTCCTAGAGGTTTTCCATCAATTCAGCCTCAAAACAGACCGTTTTAGGAAAACCTACAGGATGATCCTGTAGGAATTACAGGAAACCTACAGGATATAGAAAAGAGCTAAATGTGAGGTGTTGGAGGGGATGGGAGGCTTAGGAAAGGTGTGTGATGGGTGGAATGGAGTGGGAGAAGGTCTAGGATCACTCAGGAGTCAATACCCAAGATAATAGATGGTTAGATTCAATCAATGTGCTTGGGAGAATTTCTATGAAAAATGATGAAAAACTAGTGAAGGTGATGGTGAAAACAAGGGATGGATAAGGTGGATGAAGTGGAAGGTGGCCACTGGATATGAAGTCTTAGTCTCCTCCTGAAGCACCTACTATGCATAAAACATGTGTGTATTCCAAAACGCTATGCAACAAGATACATTTTCATAAGCTAGAAAAGTAGAATTAATGAATCAACTGCCTATTCTATGCATGAAGAAAGTTGCTGAAAGGGATGAAATCATGAGTGAGATATACTGCAAAAATGGAGATGAAAAGGATGACAATGAAATCTACCTTGAAAAACTAACCAAATACTAAATTAAAGACAACAAACTCCAAAGCTCATAAAAGAACTAGAAATCTGCGTTTTTGGGGCTGCTTAAGGGTCCCTTCCTCAAGTCATGGTCCCAAAGGGAGGAATTGAGGCCAAGACACCTGATAACAACCTTGCGGTGATCCTTTTTCTCCTTGCTAACCTTCTACTTGAAATAAGGCACAAATGGAAGCAAACCATTAAACAAACAATCTAATATACACTACTTGTAATGGAATGGCATCTAAAAAGAAAATTAGCAATGAAGTTATGAATATACACTAAACATACATGTACAATAAAGAGGAGCCTTGGCTGCTAGGGTTGGGCCCTAACCCAAGAGCTTCAGCCCTCTAAGTTAACCCAGTGCTGGCTCAAAACAAAACTCATTCGTATTACCAAAACAACAAATTACATCAACAAAACTTTCACAAGTATTGCAGCTCGAAAATAGATTAGAGTTTTACAATAAAAATTCGAATCCTAATGAGGTCCCAAGCCTCTCTACTTATACATATAAAGTCCCCAACAACTTCCTTAAAATTAGGGAGGCTCGGCTCGTAAAATCGAGAAAAATTGGTGATTTGTCTCTCACTTGCTCAGTTGCCTTCTAGTCCTCATGATTTGGTTGTTTGCACTTCAAGATGATGTGATGAATGGAGCAATATTCAAATGGAGTAGTAAATGAGGAGGATTTACCTCCTACAATCCCTCTCCCTTGTCCCATTTGAGTTTTGACCTTAGTCTTTGCCAAAATTCCTTGATTCTCTGCTTTAGTCCTGTATTCAATGCATATTAGTCTACAAAGATAATATCCAACTCTAACTTACCTCATAAACAAAATATAATCATAAACATGTAACAGGTTATGAGAAAAGTTGGTTTGACTAAGCTAGGAGGTGAATTAAGGACCATATAATTACCCAATGATGAGGCTCATCACCTCATCATCTGCAGGTTCTGAGTCGGTTGTTGAGGTTGTGCCCCCTTCTCGCATATCTTAGCCAACAACATAGGGAAATCCTTTGTTGCATGTTCAAAATTAGTACAATAGCAGCATGACTATCGCATCGGATTCAGGAAGTCTTGTGCATAGTGTCATGGTACCTCAAAATTGTAACAAATCACCTGCCCTCGACCTCTACTAGGTCCTCCTCCACCTTGGCCTCATCCGCACCCCCGATACTCGCCTCGTACTCCTCCAGTGCCTTGGTCTGGAGGTTGTGTATCTGCCTGCACCTTGTATGAAGGTGTCTTGTCCATCATTAATTTGTAACTCCGAGAATTGCGCTCATCATGACCCAATAATTGACATAAGTTGCAGAAGAGCTGTTGTGGTGTCTGTACGAATTTCTGCAGCAAATGGATATTGGTTATCGCATGTTTCCCAGCTACCTGACAGATGGCACACCATAGCATGGGCCCTATACTTGGCCCTACTATAGCTTCTGGCCTTAGAGGCATTGGTCCCCCTGCTACAACAAAATTTGCGAAAAATGGACAATGATCTTTGTCATGCCCCTGGATTTTTCACTTTAGGTACCAAACTTCTTTGCACACCTCAGGCCGAGCTGCTCTATCTTTCTTCAGACTCTACATTTCGAGGCAAATGTTCTGCAACTGGGCATGAATCTGCTAAACCCCCAAATTAGCATCTTGCATCGGTGTCTCATGTAATCTCATCGCAGTTTCCAAAGCTTTCACCTAGGTCCCAATCTTCTATTGTGATAGCGCAACCATTAGATGTGGCAAGAGTGAAGCCACAAACCATTTGCAATGCTACCCATCAGTCAAATTCATGTTAGCCTCACAGATCATACACTTCAATCTCTGATCCAAATCCCAGTGTGTCTCACCAGGCTTCATCATGATCTCTTTGAATCACACAATTGATTGTGCCTCAGACTTAGCTCTACTGAATTCCTTATTCAGCGTAGCCTAGATATCTTCCAGCATGGACATCGGGTTATCAATGCAATACTTAATGTACCACGTTAGTGCACGATCCTGCAAATCATTAGCCAACGTTGCTTTCTTCATTTGATCATCCGTGATATAGTGAGCTTCCCATACAGCCTCCATGACAAACCAAAACTGGTCCAAATCTTCATTTCTCATGCCCTTCAACATAGGTATCTTTATGGAGTTCGCCATATCGAAATGGTGGTGGAGGTGGTAGTGGCGTGGGCAAGGGTGTAAGTGGTGGAGGTGGTGGTGGTGTGGGTGATGGTGTAAGCGATGGAGGTGAATATGGAGGCGGTGTGGGTGGATGAGGTATTTTTGGGAACCCCTTTATTATTAACTGAACAACTCTTTACATAGAAGCTTGTGTTTCTCCCTCATCGTCACTCAGAGGAGGTTCAATTAGTGGGCTATATTTAGGGCCTTTTCTTCCTCCGTCACTGAAAGTCCTTCCACTTCATGTAGCCCCAAACATCAACGTAACTGCATAGCCTATTTTTCACACAATATCATCTTAATCCAAGTATTTAAAGACATTAAATACTTACCTCACAATCCTTTGAAGAAGCGTCATTCTTCTTCGCTGTAATTGACCAAAGTATCGACTGCGAACTCTATCACAAATCCTCTTATGATATGATGAATCCAATGATCCACAGTGCGTGCGATCTTATCTTCAGAGGCTTCCAAGCTCTGCACTAACTCCGAGGTCCAGACAATTGGACCATCAAGCCTCCACCTCCCTTGGCCATCTGATCCACTCGTATAATTCAACCGAGAAGGAACATAAGAAGATTTAGTGTATCTTTGTGTACAAATATCTGTCCAACTACTGGTCTTTCATCAATCGTGGATTCTTGTTTTCATGTGCCGTGAATTCATGGATATTTCTATTCAACCAGTCTTCGATCTCTTTCGTAGTTGGGTTCCCATGATGTGATATCACACATCTCATTATGCGGATCCTAGTCCCGGAAACAAAATCATTTGTTGCCTTAATGGGCCCTAACCCAAGTTCAATATTAAGTAGCCAAGAAAATCTCTACACTACTGGCCCTTTCGGCATCAATCCACCAAGTGCGGACTGAATTCTCACCCAAAGTAGTATGGGGGGATGCAGGAACCAAGTTTCTGCACCCTAAGATGATTGTGATGTCATTTTTAGACCTTTACTCTACCTTCACACAGATTGATAAGCCCTTTAGGCTTAACAATGTGCTTCTCTTATTTGTCCTTGAAACCTCTAAAAAAGTGTCCTATCGTCCTTCGAGGACCCTAAATATCCAATTCAGACACTTACACGCCTCTGTAATTATCCTTAATTCTATGTCTACCCCAATTAGCTTAAGTATTTGTTAACTTCAAAATGCATTATGATTATTGTGCGTAAACATATATTCTTACTTGCATTCATATGACAAGGTCAAATACATAGATTCACGCATCAATATAGCATTAATTCATAAACCAAGTAATCAACATAACATAATCAAAATATTCATAATAGAAGTAAAATAACTCATACACAGATTTCTCCAGAATAATTATCTTTATTGATGGTTCAAATCTTCAATACAGACTCTAACGTCCCTGTGCACACAGCTGTAGGGGTTTGCATACTCAGCTACAAACTTCTACTCTAGGCCTCTATGCACTCAGTTGCAAAGCCTCTTCCTACGCTAAGACTCTTTTCTCTTAGCTCTCATAGGCCCAAAAAATTACTTAGAACTCTACCAAAAACTTGCCTTAGACTCTTCTAAGACTCCTTTTTTGTACATTCCCATGGCCCGCAAACTAAGGGCAGATCTCATCAAGCCGACACAAACTATCTAAACTAAGGGTCGAAACCCTTTTTGATTACTTACATATTCATGCTCCACTACCACAAAATGTGGAGACTTTACATTATTTACACAAAACTTGGGCCTTTAGCCCCAAAACTTGGGCTTTTAACCCCAAAATTGACCCCAGGGGACCTGTTCCCAACATGAGGTATCTCAATACATGATTTTTCACCTTCCAATACAGCTTGGTAGGCCTAACTATCAGTTGAATAAGTTGGTTAACTTCATAACACATATCGAGTCATGTGTTCACCAAGTACATGAGTGAACCCACAATCTTCCTATCAATAGTAGCTTCCACTACTTCCCCTAAAGTAGCATCCTCCTTCCTCCAGTACCTTTTAGAGAAGTCTCCATGGGTTTGTTGCTCTCCATGGAAAATATCCTGAGTATCTCATTGTCATACTTGCCCTGAGACACAAACAACTCCCCATCACCTTACCATACCTCCATGCCAAGAAAGTAATGCATGATCCCCATGTCCTTCATCTTAAACTCTTTTGCAAGGTCCTTCTTGCAAGATTTGATCAGTTGATCATCACCTGTTAGTATGATATCATCAACATAAAGTACAATGATCAACAACTTACCTTCCACAACTATGTGGTACAGGTTCGCATCCGCTTCACTCTTCATGAATCCCAACCCGGTGAAGTAGCTATTTATCCTAGTGTACCAAAAACGGGGTGCTTGCTTCAGCCCATACAATGCTCTCTTGACTCGACACACATGCAACTCATGATTAAAGGAAGGTTATCTTCACATCCATCTAATGTATCTTCCAAGCAATATTTGTTGATAGTGTGAATATAGATTTGATTGGTGAGTACCTTGCAACAGGAGAAAAGGTTTCATCATATTCAATCCCCTTTACATGTGAAAAACCACAAACCACCAATCTAATATTATGATTCTCGACACTACCATTTGCAGCTTGTTTTAACTTGTAACGCCAACAGGATCTAACTAATCACATGTCATCTGGTTTCGGGACCACATCCCAAACACTACTACGAACTATGGATTCGTAATCCTCCACCATGGCATCAACCCAAACCAGTTGTTGCACTTCCTCCTTAAAGTAAGATGAGTCTATCACAACACATTCACCCATAAGAGCCATGTATCTAGTGTACCTTTTGTCACGCGGAATGAGTTGATCTTGCGGACAAGACATACCTTCCTAGAATCTAATGAAGACCTAATGACAAACAAACCAACCAGACACTATCTCTCCCTAAATTTGCTTTATAAATAATGGCAAACAAATGTGTTTAAGGCCTACCTCATGTCCAACGCAAGTTTGGAGATGCCTTCGCTTCTTTGATCCAAGTAAGTTCCTTCATCACAAACCTACAAGCACAAACAAGGCAAACGATTAAATAACACCTGAATATCCAGTATTATAAAACATATTCAACATGAAAGTCAAGGAGTCCATGAAATAAATAACATAAGATACTTGTTGAGAAAAATGAGCTTGATTGTATTAATTCAAAAGGAGAAGAACCTTACAACCTTTGCCTTGACGTTGTACAAGCTCCTCCCAGGGTCCAACAAGAAAGTCTCCTATACTTTGACAAGCTTCACTCACTCCCCAATGAAGCCAAAAAGGTATGTAATCTCTCCTCTTAAGCTCAAATAGGAAGTCTTGATTTCACTAGCATTTACCCTCAAAAGTTTAGCTTCTAACCTCTCCAGCCACTGACCCAATGCCTCAATTTATAGTGCGATGGAGATCAATTACCAGCTCCTCTTTCAAAGGGATAGAATCCTCCTTCAAAGGGATAGCTCCTCTCAACAAGGGATTAGTTCCTCCTCTCATGGGATGCATGAACCACTTGGAGCGAACAATCCATGTAATAAATGCTTCTAGAAAACTCTAGAATTTACCCAAGATGAGTTTTTTAAGATAAATCTTGTGCCTTTTGACTTTTACAGGGGTACGCACCCTCCCCTTTACATACAGAGCGTATAAGTACGCAGATATCCTGAATAGAAGGTGCGGGCCCGCAGGAAAAAGTGAGAGAAAGTGCGGAACCAGAGTTACATTGCTTTTTTGATGTCTTTCTCTCATTTCTAAAGCTTGTTTTGAAGAGCTGAGGTTTGAGACTTGCTTAGGAAGCTGGTATAGGTGGTGATAGACCCATATCGACTGCAAATAATCAAGATGATGATATTTTTGTGTAACAGATTGCCCCCTAAAGTGCGAAGTCTATAATATATGAGGATTTTTTTCATTTATCATATAGGAAGAGTGAAGTGCTTTATCGTTTCGAGGATCATCTTGCGGAGAGCCCAGTTGGAACCTGTAAAAACATTCAATGCAAAATATATATATGAGATCATATCATCGCTGAGGTAGGCATTCCCATACTCAGATAAAAACTGACTAAGAGACTGAAAACTGACTAGAAGACTAACTACTGCTCTGATATAGGAATGATCTCGTAACACATCATAAGTACAGACACATGTGGACACAGTATGGACACAGCCATCTGTTTATGAATAGTCCATAATATAATGAATACAAAATTCCTCGCAACCTGGATGGTGAAACTAGATCCAGGGTCTTCATTTCTACATCCCGAAACAGTACGATTCTATCCATGAGATTGAATGTGTCGAAGTCGAACATGGTAGAAACCGCTTGATTACCAGTCAATGATGTAAATTGTTAACAAGCGGGAGAGAAACCACCAATAATGACAATGGATCTCAAAGTAATCAGCACAATCCATGAAATGTGATAAGATGTGTTGATGTCGAACATGTCATGGAATCCTTTGATCAAAAGTCAATTATGTAAACTGACGTCAAAGGCGAGAAACCTGCCATTGAAGCATGCAGATCTCAAGGTACTGACGATTCCTAGATCATATTTCTAGATAATGAGCTGAAGTCGATAGAAAGCGATCCGTCGCAGGCAAGCCCACAAAACGAAATCATAGATAAAGTTGAAGAAATTTAGTTGCAAGGACTGACTCAGGGATGGTCAAGATGGATGACAGACATTTTGCAGATGAATGGATTATTTGCACTGAGCTCTTGAACACATAACGACACAACAAATGGTTTGGTGATGATTGAACCAAAGTTAATACCCAGAAACCGGCTGAAGACTTTCAATATGGTTTGATCAACTTGTTAGGTAAAGGATTTCCCAACCCATGTGAATGAAAGTGTCGTGTTCAAGAGTGGTTATAAAGTATGACAAACAGACTCACTTTTCTCTCTTTTCCCCCACCAGTTCTAGCAAGTACCTCTTTATTTTTTACAAGCTTGAGGAGGATAACATATGCTTGATTATAACCTCACCCTTCGGGTGAGTCCAACTTAATTTAAATTCGAACCCTAAGAAGGAGTGGTCGTTCCTGTTTGTAATAGAACAGGTCCTTTACTGTCGAATTTTAATGAGTCCAGTATAGGAGAAACTCGGCGTTTTTCATTTTTAGAGAGTCTGAAAAAACTTAAGAAGACTCCAGGGTTTGACTTTTTCGTAAATTTGTGTCTCCCAAGCCCGAAAAAGTATAAAATAATACTTGAGAGAAACGCTTGATCTTTTACGAACAAGGAGTACTTTTTGTCATTAGTGTCTTTGATCCGAAAAAGTAAAAAAGCGATCAAGGACATGTCGTTTTATAACCAATATCGAATTTGAAACGACAAAAATCCGGCAATCTTTTTATGTTTTTACGATCGGAAAAGAGCTGTAAATCGACCGTCTTTTAATTCCGTTTTAACGAGCTTAAAAGAAAAACTCGGCAATCTTTTCATGTTTTAGGAGTCAGAAAAGGGCTTAAAAGGTGACTCTGGTTGAAAATGATAAATTTCGCCTGAATAATCCTGTTATCTTGCACAAAAACACAAACATTACTCATACCTGCTTGAAAGAGATAAAAATGTCGCAATAATACCTTTTTAAAGTGAAACATAAACAAATTTACAATTTATTTACTCAAAAAACTTATAAAAAGGGGTTTTTACCATTCATTTTTACCATTTGTGATTTGGGTGAGGAAATAGTGCTTTTGCTCTGAAAAATTCCTGAGAGGATTGCGGAAAATCCAACCGTCGGAATCGGACGCCGTCTTCACCAGGTAATCCACATCATCCTTCTCTTGTTTTTTAGCTGTTTAATTTTTCAATTTAGTCTTTTATTTCGTTTTTTAGGAGGGTTTTTGGGCGAAAAACCCGCGCTCGGGGTACGCAGGCTCACCACTGCGAACCTGCGGACCCCGACTTTTTCTCCATTGGGAAAAAGCTCGGGGTCCACACCTTCCATGTGGACAAAGTGCGGTCCCACACACTGTGTCCAACAGGAAGGGTGTGGGCCCCGCCGCGAGGGTTTTTAACCCAAAAATCTCAAAAATAGACCAAAGAAAAAGCATTCTAGCACTCTAATTGATCTTTTGGCTTGATGTAGGAAGTACACCATGCTAGATTGGCACGAACGAGAACACGAGGATGTGGATGCTGCCGCATGGAATCATCAACCTTCGCTTGATGCTTTGAGGGCGTGCGGACTATACAAATACTGGGCCATTCCTGGCATGAGGGCTCAGGTGGATTTTTTGCAGTGGATGGTTGATAGATGGAACGTCCAGGACCAATGTTTCTTCATTGGTGGCCACCAGCTCGAGATTGAGCCTGCGAATATATACTTTTTGACTAGTTTGCCTAATAGAGGTGTTGACTTGACCCTGTTCGGGGCTAGGGCTGGTGGCCAGTTTGTTGATAGTCTCCGATTAGAGTACTGCAACAGCCAGTCTAGAGACAAAGGGATAGACATAAAGACCATATCCCTTCCTGAGCTCAAGGTGATTGCATTCACTGTTACTAGACTTTGCGGGGCTGGCGCATTACATATTGCCACCAGATCCCAGATGCGTATGGCAGTCGATTGCTTTCAGGGCACCATCTTCAACTGGTGCGATGCTGTGTTGGCCAATGTGAAGGGCCAATTGACCAGGGCCAAGAACGGATGACTGAAGACTTTTGGTTATGGAGCTTTAGTCGTGAGCTTTGGCCTAGAGAGGATTCCTATGCTCATCCTGCAGCACCTTACAGTTGGAGTTGGGCATCCCCGAGAGCCCAGACTGATGCAAGGGGTCGCTGTCATGGCTCGTCATCCTGACGAGGGGACCGAGGTCATCCGGTTCAAACCTGAGTTTTTCCAATGGTTGGAGCACCAGGTTTTTTCTATCCATGATTTTCCTTATGCTGGGATTGACTTTCGTGGAGACCCAGACATTGCTCTTCCTCCAGGAGAGAAGTGGGACGACTCAGGTAATCATTTTCAACACTTTTCCTAATGTTAATTTTTTTATTATTTTTATATCATCTCAAAACTGATATTAATAATTTTAAAATGTAGATGTGGGTCCACAGCGACCAGCCGCTCTCCGGCCTTGCGAGAGAAAGCAACCAGTTGCACCAGCTCCAGCCCCACAGTACAAATCAGCAGAGACCTTGGCCGAGTTGGAGAGTCACCTAGAGTGCTTGACAGGGGACATTCCCGAGACTAGCATAGACGACATCCCTCTTCGGCTTCAGTGCTATGTGATTGGAGCCCCCGGACCTTTTAGGGGGTTCCTTTGTAAGGTGGCTCGTGCAGTGGTTTCATATCGAGATCATCACCAGTGATGGGATGATCGCTTATGTAGTCACATGTGACATTTTTCTTTTTGTACCTATCATTTTTGCCGATCATAAGGTGTTTTTCAACCTATGATCGAGGACGATGTATTTTTTTGACACACTCCTATATATATGATATCGTTATTACTAGCTTGTCTTGTTAAACATGTTATGGAATGTTTTTAAATTTACTTGTATGATTATTGCACATGTCTACTTAACATTTGAGAAGCAATTGCATCTGCTAATGTATTAAAAGATCTTGGAATATGCTGATATTCAATATAGTCAAATTCACGTTCCAAGAGACGCACTTTCAAAAATAATCTCAATAAAACTGGATTTCTAATGGCATATACTCTATTAAGCTGTAATACAACGAGTTCAGAATCTAACCTCACTATCAAACGTCGAATCCCAAATGAAAATAGATTCAGACAATAACTCAATCACTGCACTGTATTCTGCAATGTTGTTTGTTGTTTGACCGAGGCTCACCCCATGCATAGAAACTAACTCGTCAGAGGGCGAATAAATAACCCAAACTGCGGAAGAGATATTCCGTGTACTACGACAAGCACCATCAGCAAATCCAATGTATGTTTGGAGAGGCATCGACATCTGAAATATCAAGAGTAAAACCAAGATAAGCCAGAATAATGACGAAAAAACACACTCTCTAAGCTAAGCACACTGTCTAGACTAATAAACACTCAAGCTAGAAAGAAGACCTGACTAGAAAGAAAAGACCTATCCTAACTAATGATTCTCCATATCCCGCACTTAAGGATAATACCTCTTCAGGTAAAGTCCATTTCTGGGTTTACCCAAAGAGTCCCCATCAAAATCAACTAG
>APFE031394997.1:0-15295 GCA_000404065.3 Pinus taeda
GCATGCAGTAGGAATAGTTGGGAGATTTCAGGCAAATCCAAAGGAAACTCATCTTCAAGCAGTGAAGAGAATTTTTAAATATCTTCAAGGGACTCAAAACTATGGCTTATGGTATCCTAGAGATACAGATCTCACACTTCATGCTTATACAGATGCACATTGGGCTGGAAGCATGGATGACAGGAAGAGCACAAGTGGTGGAGCATTCTTTATGGGTTCCAGATTAGTATCCTGGTTCAGCAAGAAACAGAGTTCGATTGCCTTATCTACAGCTGAAGCGGAATATGTGGTAGCTGCATCTTGCTGCACTCAACTCCTTTGGATGATGCAGACCTTGTAGGATTTTCAAATCACTTGTACACCACCTATCCCCATCTTATGTGGTAATACAAGTGCAATCAGCATTTCAAAAAATCCTGTCATGCATTCAAAGACCAAGCACATACCAATCAAGTATCACATTCTTCGGGAACAAGCGTTGGAACAAAAGGTCAAATTGGAGTATGTTCCTTCTAAGGAACAAGTTGCTGACATTTTCACCAAACCACTACCCAAGGAAACTTTTGAGTATCTCAGATAGAAGCTGGGAGTTGTTGATGTATCATCTTGCTGTTAAATCTTATCAGTTTTAGAGAAAAATGGGTGTACACGTGTTGGATAAGGTGTATCTGCGTACATACGCCGGTTTGTACAGAGAAAGTCGCGTATATGGAGGCTTGATGGATATCAGAAGGAGCAGGCTCTGGTTGAAGATATTCTGATGTGGGTCTGACAGAGACCATCCGACACAGGTTTCAGGGGGAGCAGATAATCTTCTAATAATGCATTGTTGACATTATTTTAGAAGCTTTTGGTTTGAGTTCATAGATTTTGTTGATTTCAGGTGGAACAAAGGTAGAGGGTGAACAAAAAGAAATTTGGGTTGCTGATCTGAATGATGATTGACAATTGCTGCTGCTATCAGTGGTTGATGACTTTTTCATGTTTTAAATATTCGTCTCTATGTCATGTATCTCTTTCTTAAATGGTGTCAAGGTCATGTAACGACCTATTTTGGTTTCCCCACTATGCCTGGGATGAAGATGTAATGTATTTGGTCATCATATGTAAATTTCTAGTGTATTCCACTTGGTTGGATGGATGATCCCCACTTGGTTGGGTGATGGATGTATGCATTAAGTCTTTTGGTGATAGGAAAGTAACGTATTGTTGGATAAGTATTGGTTATTCTTAAAGAACATCTTTTGCAGATCTTGCCTATAGTCAGGGGGAGCATGGTCAGCACAGCAGGATAGAGATTTCAGCATGTACTAAGGGGGAGCACAACCCTTTGCCCTTGATGACAAAGGGGGAGAATGATCTTGAGGATCTTGGTATTGCCATCAAGTCCAAAGGGGGAGATTGCTCGCATTATGGCACAGGTTTGGAGCTATGGCACAGGTATTGTCCTTGATGGCAACCTTCTTTGGTATCAGATCTCAGTTTAGGCACTCAGAAAGTAGAAAAAGACATACACAGGTTCATCTAGACGAAGGCGCGTATACACGCAGGTTATACATTACAAAAGCGCGTATATGTTCGGGATCATTCTTTTGGTCCATGGCAGTTAGATCTTGGAACTTGAACCTATGTTTTGGACCATGGTGTCTCATCAGATGTGTTGATCCCTAGTTTTGGGTTCATGGTATTGAAATGTTATGGTTTTGGACCATGGTATTGGGGAAGGCCTAAGGCTATAAAAGAGGAAGGAGATCTTATGAAAAATTACCATCTGAATTATTATTGAAGATCTGATAAAGTGATAGAGTTGGCATAATGGGTGGTGATGCAGATCTGGATTGGAATGAAGGAGGAACCTTAGCGAAAAAGGAAGGATAAGTTCTATTCATGGGTCACAATCTTTAAGCCTGAATGACAGTATCTTTGTATGATTTTTATCTGCTAGATGTAGCGCTTGTTTGATCTATAAATCTGATAATCTGGGTTAATCAGTGATTGAATATCTGGAAGAGTGTGTTTTTCTTTATAGATCTGTACGCAGGTTCAGTGAAGCGAAGGCGCGTATACACATAGTTTAGGTGAAGTAAAGGCGCATATACGCAGGTTTTTCCATACGCAGATGCGTATGCACGCAAGTTGAAGACTGTTAAAATTGCGTATATGCTTTAAGTTGTGATCTAGTTGTTTCTGCTTATTGCTGTTGTGTTCTGGGTTTTGTTGTGTGGTTTCTGCTACTGTGTTTTGGGTACAGCTGGCAGAGAAGTATCTACTTGATTTCAGATCTAGTGGGCGAAAAGGAGTTTGGTTGATGAAGAATTTATTGATGATTTTTTGATGTTCATGGATCCAGTCTGAAAATTGATGAAACGTGGTCCCTGGAAGAAAGATAAGGTTGTAGCCTTCTGTAGGCCAGCACCTACGTACTAGTATCTTTTCTAGTGCAAGAGCTAAGGGGGTTGTAGCTCCCTTCTAGGAGAAGCTGGAAAACGAGAGAGAGTTGTAGCTCTCTGCAGGTTGCAGCCTACGTACTGGTAAAGGACTGCAGCAGTACATTGTAAACAGAAGTTTCTAATTTTAAAGAAAGATAGAGACGAATTGCAGCAGGTGGTTTTCACCCACATTGGGTTTCCACCTTATATCTGGTGTTACTGTGTGTGATTGTCTTTTTGCTCTGTTTTACTATCTCTAGTTACTAGTTATTTGATGTTGCATCTCAGATTAACAAACATCATCTGAAAGATTAAGTAAATTAAAAGTTTGCTCTATATACGCGGTTTTACTTCTGAATAGTTGCGTATATACGCGGGTTTAATTAACTGAAGTAGCGTATACAATTTGGTTTTTGAAAAAGGATTATTTGACTTGATAATATTGATTCACCCCCCCTCTCAGTATTATTTCCAACACATACATAGATATATACATACATATATAGATTTATACATACATATATATATATATGTATGTATAGTTTGTCCTATTGACCATGTTTGGTATGTGATTCTTTACGATTTACAAGTTTCACAAATGTCTATCTAACACATAGTTAGCCAATGCATCTTTTAACATGTTCATACGTCTTAGAATATGATGGTAAGTAATAAAATCAAATTCCCATTCCAATAAATGAACTCGCAAATAAATTATCAATATTTGACTATTTCTAACTAAATATTGTCTATTAAGCTGTAGTACAATGAGCTCTGAATCAAGTTTTATGACTAACTCTCTAATTCCAAGAACAATAGCTTCTGAAAATAATCTCAACGACTACACTATATTCGGCGATGTTATTAGTCATAAGACCTAAATATATACCTTGTAAATTCACTAACTCACCATTAGGGTCATAGATTTCCCATGCAACAAAAGATAGATTCCATGGACTACGATAAGAACCATCAACAAAATCGACGTAATGGTTGGATTACATCTACAAACTAAGTAGAGCTCAAGGTAAGTGGAGGAAAATGTTTCCAAAAGCAAACTCACACACCAAAACCACACTGCATACTAATGAAAACACACTAATGTAGATAAGTATTTAAATGGATAATCATGCATAATACATATTTAAGTAAAGCTCATTTCAAGGCTCTGCCAAAGAATTTCCTTCAGAGTCTACTAACTCGTAAGCACCTTTTTGTAAAAATCATTTAACAATGTAAGGCCCATACGACATCGGTTCGAATTTCCTAGCTCCCAATTTGTCATTGGCTTGATCGTGAAGTAAAACCAAGTCACGCTCAGCAAAAATGTGGGGAGAAACAATTATATCATATTTAGCTTTAACTTTTTTCTTCTTGGATTCAATTCATAATGTTGTAAAGCAATAGTTTCATCGAGCCTTTCAAGGTAAAGTAAGCGTTCCTCTTTAGGTGAGGTATCAGGGAGTAAT
The DNA here is from genome assembly GCA_000404065.3 of Pinus taeda. Classification (NCBI taxonomy): domain Eukaryota; kingdom Viridiplantae; phylum Streptophyta; class Pinopsida; order Pinales; family Pinaceae; genus Pinus; species Pinus taeda. The sequence goes on from APFE031394997.1 coordinate 3,899, forward strand.
TCGATGACTAGTTTAAGTGAATGAATTTCACACTCAACTGAAAGGGTGTGAATCTAGTGGTAGTCTTAGCTATGGTTATGTAATCCCATAGAGATGAAAATAGCATAAGATGCCAATTTGGTTTATGCATCCCAATGGTGCATTGAAGCATAGTAACCAAGACTTTGTTAACTACTTCAACCTAGTCATTGGCCTGTCGATAATAAGGAGTTGAGTCATCATGACACAAACCCAACCAAGCAATAAGCTCTGCCATCATGTATTTTCAGAAATGAGATCCATGATTAGTAACGATGGCTTGAGCGACAACAAATCGATCTATGACATGGTTGAAAATAAATTGAGCAGCAGTTTTACAGTCAACATCACGTGTGGGCATTTCCTTGGCACATTTAATGAAATAATAAACAAGGATGATGAGATAACCATGCCCCCCAACTGAGAGAGGGTTACATGTCATGAAATAAATACCCCATTTAGAAAAGGGGCTGACAGTAACAACTGGGTGTAGGGGTACGGGTGGAGCGTGCTTATTACGGTTGTAAATATGGTAGGTGTGACATTTTTGGACTGCTAAAATGCAATATTTAGAGATCAAAGGCCAGAAATAACTGGCATGAAGGATTTTCTGAGAAGTAGCATACCCCGACATGTGACCACCTCAAGCTCCATAGTGGCAATCATTGAGGAATCTCTTAGCCTCTTTGAGTGTCAAACATCTACGACGGATATAATCAACACCAACACGGTACAAAGTATCACCAATGATTCGATATGGTTGGGACTAATGTCAAATGCGATGATGTTCATAATTGGAAAACTCTAATAACAAAGTTTTGGTCTAGAGATAAACAATAATATCCCCATACCATGGGTCAAGAGTGTTGATGAAAAAGAGAGTCTCATTAGGATTGAGCTAATCAAAAGCTATAGATGTGGTTGCGGAGGGAAGGTCACAAATCAATTCAGCGAAAACCAATGATTTCTTTGATTTGGCTATAGAAAAATCCAAATCAAATTCTTGAAGGATAACAATCCACTTATAATATTCCTCCACAACAATTGATGAGTCAGGATGTAGGTCATGGGGTTGCAATCAGAAATCACAGTGGTTTTCCGCAAGAGAATATAGTGTCGAAAGCATTGAACATTGTCAACAACTTCTAAAGAAAGTTTCTCAACATGAGCATATCAATTTTTGGTATCGATAAGATACCAACTTAAGTAGTAGATCACGTGTTTGTTTCCATCATCATCATTTTGCACCAGTACCATGACAATAGTGCTATCGGCTGCAGCGAGGTACAAGAAGTAATCATGTTTATAGTTGGGGGGATGCAATAGAGGAGCACTAGTGAGGGTGTTCTTTAATGCATTGAAATATTTTTGAGCGGATTCATCCCAAAACAATGGGATCCCCTTTTTTAGCAAATGAGTAAATCCCTTGGAAAGTTTAGCATAATTGGGTACAAAACAATGAAGGAAATTATCTTTCCCTTGAATGTTTTGCAACTGATGTTAAGATGACGAGGTGGGGGGGGGTAAATTTACAATGGCCTCAACTTTGAGGGGGTCAATTCGGATGCCTTCCTTAGATTCCACTAACCCTAGGAGATGACTAGATTCAATGTAAAAGACACACTTATGTAGATTTAAATGAATATTGTAGTTTCTACAATGAAGACAAATCACTCATACAGTGGTCAGGATGATCATGACACTTAGCAGAATGAGTCGGTAAGTTGTTAAGATATAGTGGAATGATGTGTTTCATGTCATGAAAATAATAAGACATCTCTCATTGGAAGGTAGCAACAACATTTTTTAGATCAAAAGGGATCTTCTTGTAGGCAAAGGTTCCCCATGGACATATAGAAGTAATTTTATGTTGATCGATGGGAAGAATGTTAATCTGGTTGTAGCTAGGAAAACCACCCATAAAATAAAAAATCTCACTCTCGGCACACTCACCAATGATTTGATTGATAAAAGGAGTTGGATAATTATCTTTGGGACACACCTAATCGATATCATGGTAATCAACACAAACACGGATATTCCCTTGCTTTTTAGTCACAGGGACAATGTTCGAAATCCAATATGTCAATGGAATGGGGTAAATGAAACCATCCTTTAGAAGTTTTTCAACCTCTCCCTTGCTAGCGACTACCTTTCTAGGGTGCACTGGAGGAAGACGCTAATGAATGGGCTTCACATTTGGATAGGTAGGAATTTAATGCACAACTATACTTAGATCTATGCCAAGCATTTCTTCATATGACCAGGGAAAGACGTCACGAAATTCCTTAAAAAGGGCAGTGCAAATATTAATCTCATCTGGAGAACAAGAAACCTTGACATGGATGTTCTCGAAAGTTCTTGATTTAACAAAAATGTCGATAGGCATGGTAATAGTAATGTTCCCCATGTTTCCCTCAGACAAACATTCATGCACCAAAATGGGCATTTGAAGTGGATGGGTGAGTCTATGGGAAAAAAGGTATCTAAACACGATGAAATCTCTTCGAGACTCAATAGAAACAAGGAATGATGATGAGGATCATTCAAGGAGTTTCCTCAAGAGACATAACCTCGGTGATACTCTCCTTAGTGGGATATGTCTCGTTCAAGGGATCTAAAGAATCCCAAGAAACAAGCCAAGGGGATTGTGAACATGCATCTAGATGCATACTAAGAGTAGCATGAATTTTAGAAGCTGTCGTGAAAGGCAAAACAATAGCTTCATAGGCTTGTTTTTTTGTGTGGAGTGACATGACATCACCAAAAAATAAACCTAATCGGGGGAAGGAACGATCCAAGGATCATAAGAAGTGAATATCATGTTGACAAAAGAAACTTTTGGAGGTGGTAGGGAAAACATTCTCATAAGATCAAAGTCTTTAAAAATACCCACCCCAATGCTCTCATAAGGAATGTCAATATTTCCCACATATGGCACATTTCCATTCGAATAACTAGAAGATAGAAAGGCTAACTGATCAATGATGACTATTTTCCCCTCAGGAGGAAAATGGAGCACACAAAACAAAGAAGAAACCACACAAAACATAGCATGAGTCCAACTTCATCCAAGCAAAAGGTTATAGTTTAGGTTTTCATCAACAACTTCTACCTCTAATTCAACATTTTTCCCTTCCAATGTGATGAGAAAGTTCATGATAATACCATAAGGATGAGATACTCTACCATCAAAGGCTTATAAGGTGTTTGGAGCCTTGTTGAGAGGAATAGAGCCTATAACTTTCTAGCATGAAACAAGAATGATGTAGTTAGAAGCACCCTCATCAACCATAGTCTGATGAATTGTCTTCCCTTTTATAATGACTTGGATTAAGAACACAAGTTGATGGGGAAGACGTGGAACATGGTTTTCCAGGTCAAAATTAATCAAACTTGAATTAGTAGGGTCAATTCCTCCTCTAGCAGATAGTAATGCTTTCTGCTGCGATGGATAATTCTGGAGAACTTCCAAGGCAGACATCGCCAAAGGAGCTTGAGCTAGATCTTCGACCATATCGTAATGCTAGGCAGCTCGCACATTCGGTTGTAAGATGATTTTTGAAGGACACCATTGGGAGGTGGTCAGATAACATGGTCATTACTAGGTCTCTCAATATGAAGAGGACCAAAACTTTGTGGAGTAGAAGTATAAGGTGTATTAGTAACTTATTTCTCCACAATCTATTTGGGAGGAGTAGGATAGTCTTTTGACAGAGTGGCGACTAAAATAGGTACTATTCCACTCATATAAACCTAAGAACCCAAAGATGTAGAATATTGTGGTTGTTCTACCAATTAGGTCTGTTGTGATGGGAAGGTTCTTTCAGTACAACTGATGTCTCTTGAGTGCCTTTTAACATGTGACTAACTTCCACACGATGGGGACAATCCTTGGTATAGTGATCTTCCTAAAAAATGAGGCAAGGATATTTGGGCTTACGTTTAGATGTGTCATCAACATATGACTTTGGAGGATCCTATTTTGGAGAATCAGATTTGGGTTTTCCTTTACCCTTATTTTTAATTTTGGATATTTTGTCTACTACTGTAGACTAAACGACATTAACCTCAGAGGTTTTATGAAGAATTGGAGAGGGATTCAAAGGAGGATTGGATGTAGTATTGGATTCGAAGGAGGATTCGAAGGAGGATTGGATGTAGGATTGGATTTAAAGAAGCTTTACTGGAAGTTTCAGTCACTGATCCAATAATACCATTGACAGGTGGTACATTTGGAGGTTTAGAATATGTTGGATCTGTAGACGGTCTTGGAACATCAAACAAGAGATCATATAACGTGCCATATTGGGAATATAACAAATCTAGATATTGGGCATGGGAAATGGCTTGATCTTCAGTTACAGAACCTCCCATAGCTATACCCTTGGCAATTTTGTTAACTAATGATTTGGTAAACCATTGAGTTAACAAATCATCAGGTATATCAAACTTGATAAGGCAACACTGACGTCTCAATTCACGGATATGAGCAAAGATGTGGGTAGTAATATTCTGTTTCAAAGACGTAAGTAGATGGGTAGTAGTTTCATAGTGAATTGGTAACTGGAAGTGAGTAAGGAAGCCATGGATAAAGAATTGAAGTCTTGATAGGCACCTCGAGGTAACTCGATGTACCATTCTGCGGCAACACTTGTCAAGGTTTGCTGGAAAAGACGTAGACAAATAGAGTCTTCAACCCAGGGTTTAGATTAACACCATCAATGGTAATTCATAACATGGGCTTGGGGGTCTTCTCTAGACTTTCCTTTGAATTTCGGACAATTGCCAAGAATATTAGTAGGAACCGGAGGCGAATATGGCAAATGAACAATTAGATCATTAGTGAGTCTTGACACATTCGATAGTTCCAATGTTTCTAGAAATGGAAATTATGGATTGAAAGGCATGGGAGGCCTTTGATAAGGCCCAACTTGTGGATTCCATCCCTATTAATATGGGTTCTACCCCCATAGTGGTAAATTTTGACTATAAGGAGCTTGCTATTTCCTCCATTTAGGGGTATTGTGACCATACAAAGTTGGATGCTAGCCCCACAAGGGTGGGTTTTGACCAGGGTAAGGTTGATATTGACCTGCGATGGCTGTTGAGAACCATAAGGTGGAAAAAAAAATTATGAAGCATATGGATTATAAGGTTCCTGTTGCACTTTTTTACCTTGGTGGTAAAATTGTTGGCCCTATTGCTGCAGCGGCTGACCTTATGGCCATAAGGGTTGACGTTGTTGATACAAGGGTTGGTTTTGTTGTTGCAAGGGTTGTCCTCGTTGTTGCAATGGCTGTTGATAAAGCCCTTGTTGGACATAATGTCCTTTTTGTACATGAGGCTGCTGTTGTAGGATAGTTCCTTGTGGAATTTGCTGATTTCCAGGTTGGTACTAATAAGTTCCAACTTGAATTTGACTAGATGCCCCAAATTAGGGATTTGAACCATACTACATTTGGGGGCCTGCATGTTGAGTGAAAGGTGGATTTTGGGGCTACTGTGAGCCATACGAGGGTACGGTTCCTGGTAGGGTATCTGGGTCGAAAGAGGCTATTGATACAATATTTGACGTGATCCAGATGGAATTGATGATCCACTAGGATAAGGTGCAATACCAACATTTTGACTAGCTATGATTCTATGAGTTTGAGGTGCACTCACATAAGATCCACCTGAAACATGAGGTACATAAGGTGGATGTGGTTGTTTCCCCCATGTGATGGGATAGGTGGTGGAACATATTATCCAGTTAATGGATGACCTGACAAACTTATAGGCACATTAATTTCCCCAACTGTAACTGTCGATTGTATAGGAATTGACGAAACTATAGTCAGTACAGGAATTTGAGAGGCCATGTTTAAAAGAAATAGACCATAAGTAGGCATGGTGCTCGCTGACCAAATGGATTATGATAAAGTGAAGATGCACTTGGAATACTTGAAAGCAATTGAGCCAAAGAGGTATATCCAGCAGGAAAAGAAGGTTCACTACTTTCAAGAGGTGGTGGAGGTGAAACACTTCCCACATATGGATAACCTTCATGTGGAAATTCATTTTCAGAATCATTGTCAACACTAGGAGTATGAGTGGCTGAGACTTTTAGAGGACCTTGAGAAGAGGCTAGAAACTCACCTTCTAAAGCCATGGGTGCAAATAGTTGGCGAGGGGGAATCCGAGATGACCATGGAGATAACTCCAAAGGAACACTAGGATTATCATATGAACTATAAGGCCATTGAGTATATATAAAAAATGGATCAAAAAGCAGATTAGGAGGGAATAAACCAAACCTCTATGGACTCTCAAGAGTTTATGGATCATATTCTTGAGATGGTGAGTCTCAAGGTGGAGGATGAGAAGCAAGGGGTTGAATACTTAGGATAATTCCTAGTTCAAGACCTTGGTCTTCATGTGATTGTGAAATCTCTTAGGATGAACTCCTTGTGATAACCCTTCAGTGTCAGATGATGAAGGGGAAATGTAAGGCGAACCCGGGGGTTCAGCCACGATGACCTATTCTAAAAAAATTAAAGGGTGGTTGATTTGAGCTTCCAATTTACTGTTAATCAAGAAATATGAGACCAAGAATAATTACATAGGTAATTCGAGTTATCGTGGGCAGTTAAATTTTAGAACTTAAAAACAAGAAATAAATAAAAAAGGGTGTACTAGGCAAGAACTTTACCAAGTATCCATGAACAGTTATATACACCTTAGCTGAAACCAAGGACTTAAAGTACGACAACTGATTTACTTGAATGTTGTTTTCGGTGTATCATGTCTACAAGGTGGCTAACTTAGTGACCTGTGACTAAAGGATAGAAACGTAGTGGGGTCTCCCAATATATACTCAACAATATGGGGAGAAAAAGTCCACGTGGTTGCTGTCTAATACATAACCATTTTGTGATAGCGTTCCCATATACTATCCATACTGAAGTGCCTGTAATGTAGCTAAGACTATTGAAGTACCTCTAATATACTTCCGTACTAGAACTAGATTTCACCCCGGGATATAATGCAGGCAGTTAACAACAACTGCTAGGTTTATAGATGAAAGAACACGTCTCTCGCCTAGATCTCTAAATGTTTTCATTAAGTTCCAATTATCCTTAGGTTAATTTAGTAAATTTTAATGTTTTTCTTGAATTATGTTTCAATTTTGGGCTCAAACCATGCCACCTGAATCCTAGAATACAACTATATGAGAAAAAGGAAACCTTTCATTTCAATAAATTCTACACTACCGAGGGAAGAAAGTTCAATCAATTAATGCATCAAGCAAGAGAAGGCATAAAAATAATATGCCTCCATTAACTTTTCAAAGTGCAACATGCAAGAGAAAATCTAAACTTCACTTTGACTAATGAACATGGAATCTACTGAAAGAAAAAATGACTTTTACTTTACTAAGATGCACTTTACCCATATGATGTTCTTTTTTATTTTTAGATTTTCATATGCAACTAAGATTCAACTAAAGCAAAACATGAAGATTCTGATTCAAAATTCTCCTAATGCAAACAATGCATCAATCAAAGTAACACCAGATTCAAAAGCACTCAATGAAAATTTCTTTCACTTTCTCTTTCGAATAGACAAGGAAATATACTCATTTCAATTTGTAAGCCAAACAAAGTAATATATGCTTGATAAATGACAAATATGGATTTCAAATGCGAGATGACCTAGTACAAATGAAAAACATCTTTGCAAAAGACAAATCGAAACCAATGTAAATCAATGTTTCAAGTGATTTTATGATATGAATAGACCTAATCATTCAACAAACCAGAGACGCAATGACACTCACAAGCGGGAAGTGAAAATCAAACAACCTATATACCCTAAAATAAATCAAATTGCATTCAAATACTTGGAAGTTCAAAGAAGTAAGAATTTACTAATAAAATGAGGTAATCAATCAAAACATCAATAAATCCAGTCATGCAGGACAAAACAAGACCTTAGTGGCTCATATATACTGGAGTTTGATGGAGAAACCCTAGGTTTTTTTCCAATCTCATGGATTAGCGTGAATGTTATGGTCAAAATTTCACCAGAAAGGGGATCAACATGATTATTTTAATAAAAATCACGTTGGCAGCATGACTGTCAGAGAGAAAAGCATGTTGGGTGAGGAATAAGGAAAAAAATAAAAATAATTTCACAAACATTTCCAGACTGAGCACTCTAAGATAACAACCAGTGATTTTGCAAACCTATACAGTCCCAAACTAGTTGAGGACATGATGGTCGGTCAAACTGACAAAGAGATCAGTTGAGAAATGAGGATGAAAATGTTATAGCTTCCTTAGTGGAGTCACCATTTTGTTGTGAAGGAAAATCCCCTCTGCGGATAGAGGCAATCCCTCTAACCCAATGAGTGGGTCTAGCAACAAATTAAACAAACTAACATACACTTTCCTAGATTATGTTTGACAAATGTAGAGAGAAGGAGAAACCTACCTAGCTCTGATGCTAATCTCTTGATCCTTAGAGATGGATTTGAATCTTTTGCTACGGGCCTCACTCCTTACTTGTTCTTCACGTCTGAGTACCTGCAAGGATGATCAAATAGATATGAAAGATACAGAAGCATATATGGCATACATCAAACATAAAATATGTTGAGGCTCATCAATGGGTAAAATATATGTGCCTTAATTCACCTGCAGGTTACTAAAATCAACTCTTCTCATAATTCTTTACATGTTCTAATTATATTTTGCTTAATGAGATGAGTAAAAGTAAGATGTCATGTCTAGAGTTCTAATGTGCATTGATTATAGGTTTTTGGAAAAAATTGTGGCTAATTAGGATGAATGAACTCGAGTGAGATAAACAGGAGAGATTATAGGAGATAGGATCTCCCTCCTTAACTCCTCACTAACTCAAAGATCCCTTAATCAAATCACACCAGCTTAGAGTTGTAAGTAGTTGAGTCATGAGGATCATTGGCACCAATCCAATGACAGTTAAGAACCATTTTAATCTCAGTATTGGGAGCCAAGCATCCCTAGATTTAAGGAAGTTGTTTGAAACTTCAGTTTTATAAATAAAGAGGCCTAGAGCCTCATTAGGATTCATATTTTTTGTGTAAGATAGCTAAGTAGTTTCGAGTTGAAGGATTATGACCAAACATTGTTATGTATTTTTTGATATGTAAATGAAAATGAGCAGCATTCCCTTGATCCAACGCTGAGCTGACTCGGAGGGTTGAGGCTCTTGGGTTAGGGCCCAATGCTAGTAGTAGAGGTTCTTCTTACTATACTTGTATGCTTAGGTTATCTCACAGATTAGTTGTTAAATTGATTTTGGTGTTGTTAAATTGCAGGTATTGGTAGATTTGATTAGTTTGATTCCATTTGTGAATAGCTTTAATAGTAGCACTATAGGGATAAGAAAATATTCAAAAAAGGTTGATAATATGTGGATCTTACCTCATTCCTCCTTTCCTGGGACCATGGCTTGAGGAACAACAGAAGAGATGGATGAGTAGACAGAGTAGCACAACGCGGACCCACAGGAGATGTTCGACTGAATCAAACATCCAAGGGAGAAAGAGAAAGGAGGGTATACAAAGAAATACAAGGCCACTAAGACATCGCTAGACCCAATCACCCTCACAAAGCATGATTTGCATGACATCGGAGACATGGTGCAGGATGTCACTGTGAAGGCCCTACAATAGTTTGAGCAGCAACATCAACTAATATTGGGGGCTATCCAGACAGGTCTACACCTGAGATAGAGGAAGAGATGGATGAGTAGATAGAGTAGCACAATGCGGACCCATAGGAGACTTTCGACCACATCAAACATCCAAGGGAGAAAGAGAAAGGAGGGTATACGAAGAAATCCAAGGCCACTAAGACATCGCTAGACCTAATCACCCTCATAGAGGGTGATTTGCATGACAATGGAGACACAGTGTGGGATGTCACCGTGAAGGCCCTACAACAGTTTGAGAAGCAACATCAACTAATATTGGGGGCTATCCAGATAGGTCTGTAGGAGCTACAGATCCGTGTGTCACAGGCTGGCACAATTTCGACCAGCCTTGCTATCATCACTTCAGAAGTTGCGGACATGCTATGCACGAAGGTCACTAGCATGATAGTGTTGCACGATGGAGCACTGACCATGGATAATGAAGCTAACAGGACCACTGTTAGCACCCTCAAGGGAGTAGGGTTGAATCTGGCAGTGCTCCCTGGCATGGCACTCCACCTATTACAAGATGGAGTGATCATGGAGTTGAGGGCTCATGAGCACCATGCTCTACAGGTGATCAACAAGCAAAGGATTAAAAATGAACAGATGGACCTAAAGAGAGGCTTTGCCATTATTTTCGTGACCGAAGTGACTGACCAAAACAAGAAAATACTTCAGGTCATAGAGGAGGCATGCCCAACGGTCCCGGAGTTGGCCATTCCTAAGGAAGAATTGTCGAGGTGCACGTCTGCAAGCTGGCTACGAAGGTGGGCAATGCTCACACAAACATATCGAGGGTTTAGTTGGAGTTGAACCTATCGATAACCACATTATAGTTGAAGCCCCAACCTTCAACTCCGCAAGAAGTAAAGGGGCAACGTGCAACTGCTGTCACAGAGGCAATATCGATGGTCAATAGTACAGTAGTAGACTAAACACAACTTTTTGAACAATCATTCGAGGTCTGGACGAGCTTGCATGAGGACCCTAATGTACAGTGGATGGAGACAAAAGCAGACGACTTGCAACAGCGCTATGACAAGCTCCAAGGCATAGTGTGAACCATCGCTCTCACGCAGAGATTGGAAAAGCTGCAAGTAACCAAACAGTTGAAGGAAGAGGAAGATGCAACGTAGCACAAGGAGGTAGTGCTGAAGGTGTGAATGAAGCCCTAGTTGGATGAGGCATATGTAGTTACAACCTCTATTTAAGAAAAGCTTGCGACTCTGTAAACAACTCAATAGAAGCTTCATGCCAACAGTTCATGAGAAGTAATCGAGTAGATGGTTAAAGAAGTAAAGCAGGAGGCCGCACAATGCACTGCCAGGCTTGCGGTCATACAGGTCGAGTTGGGAGGTCTTCGCACTAAGATCTCTACACCCACAGAATGACCTAAGGGCGAGTCACGATGTTTGTGTTGGGAGCTTATTGGGAACGAGATCCCCCAAGGATAGTTTTTGGGCTAAAAGCCCAAGTTTTGGGTCAAATTTTGTAATAAAGTTGTAAAGTCTCCACCCTCTTTTGTCACAAAGCATGAAGGTGTCATGAGTCATAAAGGGTTGTCCACCCTTATTTTGTATAGTGTAAATTAGGTTGTAAAGATCTACCCATGGCCCGCAGACCATGGGATTGTATAAAAAGAGCTAAGTAAGT
>APFE031394997.1:16846-33945 GCA_000404065.3 Pinus taeda
TAATAAACTTTATATTTTTAATGTATAAAAAATAAAAATAAAATTCCAAGCGGAAAAACGTCCAAACCTCTTTAAAGTTATATACCCGCTAGTAAGGAAAAAGCATCTATTCATATTTTGTCTTAATATGTGATGTATCTCCATCTTTTCAAAATTTCAGATGTTTCTAAAGAGTGCCAAAGTTTCATGACAGTCAACATCTTTTCCCTCCAATCTCTGTGGAAACCCTTCGCTTCTGCAATTCATTTGTTCTTGTGCGCCCCTCAACACTATGAAAACTCTAGGTCATGCAATCTATTTCATATAATCTAAGAAACTAAAACATGCCACTCCCACCAAACCTTTTATATTCATACCACTCTCAACCAGTCTCGCGTTCGAATAGCGACGAGTGGAGCAAAGTGGGTGCACCTCTTCTTTTGTGTTATATCCAACTAAGATGATGCTGATGTTAGGGTTTCAAACTCGAATGGGGTCAGGTAAGAAGAAAGAAGTCAATCTCTCTCCAACAATTCCTTCAACTCCCATGGTCATGACTCCAACTAGCCCTGATAGGCCCCTAATGTTGGTCTATTGCGATGATAAGGGCAAGTTTGGAATGGACCCCAATGCCATCGCCACTATGTAGCTCATGAAAGGGACTCTTAGTGTTGTTTCCGTTTGCAGTCGAGTGTGTCAAGGGGAAGAGATTCATTTTGAATTAGGTTGGTCTTGAAAATATTTTGTGGAAGATCTTTATTTCTTTTCTCGCAAAGACATAGTCATATCTTTCATTAAATTTGAAAAATAATAGTGTGTTTACTGTGGCATACTCTGTAGAGAAATAACAAGCTATGGTGTAGAAGCTAGGGAATTTGATATTGAGTGTAGTTGATGCAAGCCAAAACCCCTTTGTAATTTAATGCCCAAATGTAAAGCCACCGTGGCTCTAAACCTTCTCTCTTCAAAGGGGTGGGAAACCTCCAAGGACTACTTTATGTCCCGCTCCAACTTACTGTTGTGAGAATTAAACCACTTGAACAACAAACCCATAAATAAATTAAAGGAAACTATATGCCATTCCAACCACCGTGTATTGTTCCGATAAGATTCCGGGGATGTGTTCCTCTATCGATCTTGCTTCGAAGTAATAAAATAAAGGAAACTTTGATCAAGTTCAGCCTATCGCTTGCTCAAAATCATGTACAAAACCATTTAAGGAAATTCATCCCTTCCCAACTATAACTTGCAGGGTATAATTTAACACAAAAAATAAAAGAACCTTTGCACAACAGGGAAAGACATTCCAACAACACAAATATGTGCATAAAATCTAAATTGAACCTTCAAGGGGTGCACATAATATTCAAAATGTGCAAATGAGACAAGCTCCTTCACAAGATTCCACACTAGACCTCTCGATGCTGCAAGTGAGCTACGGAGGTAATTTTATTACTATTTTCACAGTAACAGGGAAATTAGAATTGTTTTTAGGTGTTGTTCCTAAAACATGGATCTATTCACCAACTTCACTAACATAAACTAATTTAAGTCTTGTTTTATTCATTACATGGACTAATACGAAAAAGGCCATTAATTAATACTAATAAATATTTAAATAGCCAATCAAGCATTATTACATGCCATATTCATTAAAATTCCTAATCTGCTAAGGAAACTCATGAGGGTCCAACCCCTCTAGTAAAGTTTGACCACGTGGTCCTTTAAAATGAATAATGCTCATGAAGCTGAAAACTATTCATGGCTCCTGACATGAGTTCATTAATGGACTTGCCACTTTTCTGTATAGGTGTGGCAGTCATCCAAATGGCATCCTCTATTGGATGGTCCATCCACTTCACTAAGTACTCATAGTACTTCTTTCCTCTGATTTTCTTAATGACCCTCTTCTCTAAGATATTTTTAGGTTGCAAAAGATTTAGTGAAAGAAAATGGTTTTCCCAATTTATGTCTGATTGCTACTGTTGTTTACTACTGCTTGCTACTAATTTTGAAGGTTCCAAATATTTATAGAGGTATGAAATACTAAAAATAGGGGAAATTCCCAATCCTAGAGGCAATTCTAATTCATATGCATTATTAGAAAATTTCCTCAAAATCTTGTATGGTCCAATATTTTTCTATTTTAGTTTGTTGTATTCACCTTTTGGAAATATTTCCTTCCTGAGGTGAGCTAGTACCATGTCTCCAACCTCTAAAATCTGTTCCTTTTTCCTCAAATCTTCCTAGCCTTTATACTTCATGTTGTTTTCCTGCAGTTTATGCTTGACTTGCCTATGAATTTCCTACATTGCTGCTGTAAACTCTTCCCCTGCTACACTTCTTTGTTCTGCTCTCCTTAGATTCCCAAGTTCATAAATTCCTTAGGATTCATTCCATTAAATTTGAGAGAAAATTCTCTACATTTAGTCTTCACAGTTAGGGAGATGCTCTACATTTTCATTAGTTGAGTTAATAGTTTCTCACGACTCTAGCATTTCTTGCATAATGTTTCATTGTCGATAATAACCATTGTGGAAGATAATATCTACTTCTTAAATACAAAGTATAGTAATTGTTTTATAACATGCTTCACTGTTGTTCTTTTAATGGTAGCCTCTTCCTCTAACAAAAGTAAGGTGTGATTATAACTAGAGAGAAGAGTTTGTATATATCATGTATGTAGATATGCGAAGAGAAATATCTCCATAAATACAATTGGAAAATTGATTTGTAGTAAATCTTGTAATCAACCTGGAGATACCTCAAGCAACTATGCTGTAGCTAGTCCCATTAAAGCAAGGATATGAATTGCTATGGTGAAGGGCAACTTTGGCTGCAGGAGGAATTTCGGCACTAGGAGAGATTCCTCAATTTTAACTCTTGTACCAAGATAGATTCATATTTTTTATTTTCTAATTCTTATATTGTTTTCATAATTTATGGTTCTTGTTAGGATTGGACGGATCAACCATATTACATAGTGAAATTCCATAAATATATGATAATATGATTAACTGTGGAAGTCTCCAACCACTCAATCTCATAGTAGTTCAGAGGTTCCTCTGGAAAAATTATAATTACTTAAATTCTCACCCATGAAATATATATCCAACTAATGTATAAAGAAGGAAAAAAAATTGTTGGTCATGCATCCAGTAGAGGAGAATATAGTGTGAAACCATCTAGAAAGTAATATAGTAGTTGATGTTTTAATTTTATGAATCTTTAGAAAGAAATAAAGGTGAGAACATAAAAGGAAATGTACCGTGTTTTTTAGAATGCCTGTAAGTCCATACGCTTGTTCGTAGGTGAATACCAGATATATTATAAATATACAGTAGATGGCTTTTAAAGAGATGTACATTTCAACTTTTTAGCAGACTAGCATTGTTCTTGTTGGGATATTAAGATTTCAGTATGCATTGTGATGAAAATTCACATTTTCATTGAATGCCTTTTGACTCGTTTGTTTAAGTCCATTTATGCTTGTTGAGAATGGCTTAAATATCTCATAGTAAGTAGATGTTTGTATATTGAAAACCCATTTTCATTGCACCATGCTTGATAATATGTATGAAGAAATTACATAGTCTCTACATACAATTTATTACTTAAATGGCTTAAAATTAAGAGCATTTAAATGGTTGTTATATGTCAAGCTTGTATCATATTCAGTATCTAAATATGTATTATTGACTGTCCATACTTCCGCCTAGCATGAAATAGAATTATACCACAGTGATTATATGAGTAGACACACATAACCTCTCTAAATCAATTTATTGATAATTTAAGATATTTGTATTCATATTTTTTGTTTATAAGGTGAAGGGGTGTGTTACATAAACCCTTCACCCCACTTTATGAATTGGAAAAGTAAGGGTGTTTCAGTTGATGAATTTCCTTTTGTATTTTCAGAGGGATAAAACTAAAATATGATGCAATAGATTCCAAAGCGAATATTATATGATGTTGAGGACCAACATTACTAGCTCCTCCTCTTCGGCTTGCTTGTCTCTGATGAGGAGGCATGGTAGTTGAAGTGAGAGGGTAATTCTAGCCACCCATAATAGGTCTAAGGAAAACTAAATAAACAAATGGATTAAAATGAATCTAGACGGACAAACCAACACACCAACAAGTCGTCTCCTCAACACCCAAGACATATTTTAATATCAAACAACCATTCTCTACATTTAGGCTTGACATTTAGGAATATGCTCTACATTTTCATTAGCTGAGTTAAGAGTTGCTCATGATTCTAGCATTTCCTACAAAATGTTTCATTGTTGATCATCACCATTATGGAAGATAATGACTGCCCCTTAAATACAGAGTATGCTAATTATTTTATAACATGATTCACTATTCTTTTCTAACAGGAATATATTTTTAAAAATGGTTTCTGCAAAGAAATTGAACAACCTTCCCATAAGAGACTAAATAAATGCTAAAGTTATGGCATCGGAGGCAGAGTGCAGTGGGAATGTCCCTTAGCTAGGTGGTTGGGGTGTGTTACATACATGGTCATTGCTCATAGATAATTGTGCCTTGTCTAAATATAAACAAATAAATTAACTAATGATGGAGCATGCATGCATGCTTGTGCCCCCTACAACCTATATTCATAACATCATCACTCCTCCCAAAGAAAATTATTATTGTGCCTAGCTTCATCTTCTATCAATTCTGCAAACACATCTTGAGGTATTGATCTAGTGTTATTGTTGTGGTATGAAGGAGAACCAACTATGGAGAAAACAAGGTAAAAATATAACACACACAAGCTAGGATTCTGACAGCAATTGGCCCAGTTTTTTCTTGCCATCAACTTGGGACTGTCAAGGATGTAACTCATTGGAGGAAGCCAGAAATTTGAATTTTTGAACAACTTTAGTGATTGATTACATGTTTATGTCCACGGGTTATTGAATCCTAATTGTCAAGTCTGCAACTATTTCTATGATATCTTTAGGTTTTTTAGCATTCTTTTCTTTACTATAAATTAGTCCTATACAAAGCAAGCCTCAAATAAGTTTGATTTCAAAAATTGCAAAGCTTCAATTACCTTATGAATTGCTTAAGTTTCATTGTTGAATGTTGTCTTCCATTGTTTTGATTTTTATTTGGATACATGCCTTAAGTTCAAGAGCTATTATAGTCCACTATATAAGATAAGATTTTTCAGAACCTTTATTGAAGGTTTGAAACTTTATTGACTACTCAAATTTATCTCGTACCTTAGAGCTAGCTGCTGGCCTCATTGAACATGTCTGTAAGTCAAAAGGAGCAAACAAATCAACGCCCAAGGCATTTTGTGCGTTGATGCTCCCCATCATCTGCTTGATATGGTTGAACCTTCACTGATTTGATGTGAAGGTATTGATTTTTCTGGTTCTTTGAATCCTTGTTAATAATAATAACTAACATTTACAAATTTAAACAAAGTCTTTCGGTAGAAATCACATCAGAGATTTTTTTTTTTTTGGCTGATGCGTTTCGAACCAACAAGTGTGGTTCATCATCAAGATTGTTAATTTAAGTATACTGACATTTTTTTGGATATTGTCTGCTTTGCTATGTTATTTTTTTTATCATATTTGAATACTCGGAGATGTGTATCGTGCACTTGTTCACTTGTTAGTGCTTGGAATGTTGGAAATAACTGGAAACATAACTTTGTGCATTAAGGAGAAGGTATTAGAATATGGATATTTTAATGATCTAGTATTTCTTTTGTTCGAATGGGTAGGCAGTTAATAACGAGGCATCTCTGTGTATCAAATAATTCAAAGTCCTGAACTTCTTGTTAACCTTCAAGATTATGATTCTTCTCTGGATATGTGGAGCCTTGGTAGTATGTTTACTGGAATGGTAAGCAACAAAACATTGTCAAGAGAACACATTTAATTATCCACACAAATGCTTTGCATGAGTAACTTTCCCTTTGTTACAATAGTTATTTTAAGTTTTATATGTTGTTTTGCTTATGAATTTTTATTGATTTATTTATTGTTGAAGATCTTTCGTAAGGAGCCATTTTTTTATGGGCATGATAACCATGATCAATTACTTAAGATATTAAAGGTGAGCCTTATATGACAAAGAAAATTTCTTATATTTTTCATGGTTTTCATTCTCCTTTCTTTCATTATTTTGACATGTTCTACAGACATTCTGTGAAGAATCTTAGGGATAATTTCTAGGTCAATAATGTAAATTTCATAGATCTATGTTTTAAAGCTCCTATTGGTATGATTCCCTGGCTTTAAGTTAATCCCAATTTACTTTTATATCATGCAATGATTTTGACATTAGTTTGGTGCAAAAGTAACAACTAGTAGAAATAGATATTGAAGTAGTTCACACTTGCAATTTATTGCTTGATATGATCTAAAGTCTAAGATTGTACCTTTGTTATGAATCAAAAACTTGATATTTAGAGAAAAAAAGAGAGGGTTGAAGGAAAAAGAAATAATGTTTCATTGTTATACTTCATGTGATATTATATTTACATGCAAAAAATATTGTGTGTTTCTTGGACAAATCCTTTTCCAAATATTTTCAAAGAAATGGGTCTTATGAAAACTTTACAGCCAAGTAATTTGAATGCATAATGTATTCTACTGGTTTCAATTTAGGGTCCTCATTATGAGAACCAAAAGCTGTAAAGCCTTCAAAATATCCAGGAACTCTTAGATATATTGTAGTTGTACTACAGATGAACATTGAATATAACTTGAGAAATGCTCCATAATGTAACATGAAACCATAGACGAAGGGCATTGTATATTTCATCCTCTCCCCATAAAGAGTCGCTTGGGACTATGCTAGAGATAATTCACCAGAGCATTGGAGTAGTATTGGTTGTATTATCAAGAGATAAGACAAGTAACAATTACCAGAATCCCTACTTTGACACTCCTAAATTTAATCACAGGTTCTAACCATGTGAAACCTTGCCTTTAGGTTCTCTAATATAAGCCTAATTAAGAGAACTCTAGAGTGTTATTGTCCCCTTCCTTAGACAACTTTGGGGAAACCCTCGAGCAGTTTCCTCACATTCTGTGAGTGGTGCCCAATGTAAATGATGTTGGTAGATGTGTGCCAACCCTCAAGGGACCCGAGTGGATTACACCTTGTGATATTCGAGGTCATTATCGCTTTGACATTGCAAGTCAAACCACTTGAACTAACCACTGGGGCTATAAAAGAATGTTATATATATATATATATATATATTGTCTTTTTTCTCCAAAAAAAGCCTCATGAGTATTTTTTTCTCCAAGGAGAACACTTCGTGTATATCCCTTCAAGTACTTTTCCATGATCCATGGATGGTAAATTGGCTAAAGTAGTGCCACTAATTAGAGAGCTTACCTGCTAGGGAATGCGAGACTCGAATCTGTAACTTTCCCAACTTTTGGTAAGAGATGTCACATTTGTCTCACGACAGCTTTGCATACATGCCTTACATATCAGTAAGCTAATTTAAAAAAAAAAATGAAAGCACATATGTTAGAGATTTCAATGCAGACTCTGAAAGTTATCTACATATCACAAAACCTGTGAGCTGTGTCAACAAACAGATATTGTTCATGTATATATAAAACAAAAATACATCATTGGAGAAGTCTGTAGAGAATTTTGTAGCTAATATTCATGAATGAAATCATTTGCATCCCACGTTGACAAATGGAAATGGTCCAATTACCTAGACCCATCCCTAATGCCTCTTTTGAAACGTCGTCAGCTACATTGTTATTGTCCCTATATTGTGAGACAAAAGGGTCTCTCTCCCTCTCTCTCTATGAATCATTTGGAGAGAAATATATATATATATATTTCTCTCTCTCGAAATCATATGGAGACAAACCCGCGAACTCTATCCCACCCAATAGTTGTTTGTATACATGCTCGAATTGTTCTGACTTTCCTTCTAAGAATACGGTACGGTAATACTCAGAATTGAGTTCATGGCCTTTTCTTTTCTTAGGGAGAAATTCTATGCATAAGATTTGTGAAAATGTAATGAGCAAGGTCATGGGAAGAAGAAGCAATGGAAGATATGTATTTTGAAAACTAGAATGAAGAGTGGGTAGGAGATTCCTCAAATTTGACATTCAATGAGGGTTGTTTTTGCATGCGTAAAAGAATTATCGAGTTAAAATAGTGAGCTCTAATACCACTACTAGCTAGGATGAATAACTCCATGCTTAAATGAATTTATTCAACTCATAGCATACATATATACAAGAGGAATTGACCTTTCGTTTCATATTCTTAAGAGCTCCAAATGACTCTTCTTATTCACCTATGACCCTTCATATTTCTCTTAGATTAATACTTACAAAGTTATTCACAATGTACCTCAATCTCTAAGGATTATGTATTTAACATTTCCCCCTTAATTCAAAGGGGTTTCTTTCGAGTCAAAGCATCGTTCTCAACATTTCAAACTTTTCTCTTCCAAGTGCTTTGGTGAAGTTGTTTGCAATTTTCTCCTTTGAGAATCAATCTCTCAAACAAATTATTTTTTCTTCTAGATGGTATTAAAATAGATGGTACTTAGTGTTGATGTTCTTGGTTCGATAAGGGATTCTACGATTCATGGCCAACTTTACTACATAAGTATTGTCAACCAAAAGAGTATAGTGTACATGTTTCTCCTAAAACTTTTATAGGTATTTTCCTGAGCACATAATCTTTTTGAAACTTTCACTTCTTTCTTCCCTCCCTGCTCTCAGAAGATTTTTGAATTTTGTACTTCT
Source organism: Pinus taeda (assembly GCA_000404065.3). NCBI lineage: Eukaryota > Viridiplantae > Streptophyta > Pinopsida > Pinales > Pinaceae > Pinus > Pinus taeda. The sequence continues at coordinate 25,600 of APFE031394997.1, forward strand.
CACTTCCACTCCTTGCTCCCAATAGACTTAAGCTAGATCCTTTAATTTCTAGGCTTAAAATGTGAGAAAGATCATGGACAATATAACTACCAATGGGTGCCAAAATAAACTCAAGGAATGGTAAGACTAAGAACTACATAGGCGATCCAGGGAACTCCATGCAAACAAGATAAGAGAGTTGAGAAATTCAACATATTTAGAAACAAAAATGTTTTTCCTTGGGGATCTAGTTGTTATCTCATGTGAAACCTTGAGGATTAACTTATGAGGTGCCTTGAGTGGAACTGTTGTGCTTGTTACTATTAGATAGAGGACTTTTAGTTTCTATATCCTCTAAAATATGGATTAAAAGGTCTGTAATTAGGCGTAGACTTCACAATTAAGGGCATATTAGGCCTGATGATAGTGTTGGCAAGACAATCATGACCAACTCAGGGCAGTGAGTGTCGTGGGAAATAAAGGATGAGGGGGATGGTGTGAATAAATGAATTCTCTACTAAACTCGACCAAAGAAAAGATCCACTATCCTAGTTGTTATAAGTATTCATTACCAAGTGTATTATAAATAGGTTCAACAAAGCATTAACATATGAGGCTACATATGGCATGCCAATAATGGCTTCAGCCATAAGGTTGAGAAACCACAAGAAAATCTTTCAAGAGATTGTGGATGTGAGCCTTGGTGCCATTTTAGGAAAATCACATGCATATCATTGTCTTCTATTCAAAAGTACACTGTCAGGAAGAAACTATAGCTTTTGTCTTATGTCTGTGTGATGTGGATTCTAATTCATAAATTTCACCCCTAGAAGAACCAGTCTAAGGGATGAAAAAACTTTGCAAAGACTTAAATTGTGAGTAGAGAAGCATGTTGTTTCAGTTGTTGCTTCCTTATATTTGAAAAAAACCCATGGATGACCCTGCTGAAGCATCCATGCAAAATTCCTGACAATGTCACATACTACAAGCCTTTTTTTACATTAATATTTTTGCTTGGAAATATTTCAATTAGAAATGAGTTCCATTATGTGATTCAAGATACATGCAATCTCTTTTCTTCTCACCATGGTTTTAATTATACATAATTATTCCATGATGTTTTAGTATCCCAATAAAATTTTGGGTTGATAGGAAAATCTGTGAATGCTTCTTATGGTGCTGTTTGTTTCAACATAGAGTTGGTAAAATTAATATATTCTGTCATGCTGAAGCATATTCATCAAATCTAAGGCTTGTGTGTGGCTTGGTGAAAACAAACTTCTAACTTATGTTAAGTTTGAAATTAAATGGTGGATTTTACTGTTATGTATTAAGGCATGGAATATGTAATGCGACCGTGATAAATTCCAACTTAGGATGTATGATAAATTTCAAATTAGTTACGACATCTGAGATGCAATTGAGATAAAGTTCAACTTAATTAGGGTATCCGAGATTCAACTAAGATAAATTTCCAACTTAGTCAGGGTACTGAGTTGCCATCAAGATAAATTTTAACTTTAATTTGTGAAACTCCAAGCATTTTTGATGAAAAGGTTTTAAAATAAGTTTCTATGTTTCAAAATGGTCATACAAGTAGTGGGGTAATGTTTGGTTTGGGAATGGCCCCGTCAGTCTTGGGGATCCATATTAAGTTCATGGCCATATGGTGAGAGATGTCCCATTATTAAGTGCATCCATATAAGGGTTTTTTTATAAGTGAAATGAGTTTGTGGAGTTAAAATTACAACGATGATTAAAGTTTCAGGTTGGAAATGACTAGGCATATCAAATCACATGGAAACATGCATAGACAAATTTCATGTGTGGGCCTTTCATGTATTTTTATTCCTCACTTTTCCATTCAAGATGGGGTGAAAAGAAGAGAAAGTGTGTTTTTTTCTTAGTCATAGTTATAAGTGAACACATTAAAAACATGGGAATTGCACTATTAACTCCAAAAAAGGTAAAATCCAGTTCATGGCAGAGCAAAGGAAAGTGGGAAATATCGACAAAAACAAATGAAATATGGTATGGAGAACCTCAAGTAAACTTATAGTATATACTCTCATTAGCCGTGAAAATGAAAAGAGAAAGCTAGTACGGAAAAACACAATTATAAATTTAGTATATATATGCCCATAAACCATCAAAATGCATAGAGAAACCATTGAAACATGTGAATTTAGACATAATTTAGTTTAGATAACTTTAAACTTTAGTTTACTTCTAAAATTTTAAATATTCTTGATATTACTTGGAGTTTACATCAAAGAGTTGAGAACAACTTAGAAAAAAAATTAAACAGAAGGGAGATAAATAAAGATCGCTTTATTTTTAATATCTTTGCATTTTGTTATCATGGTTCCCATATAACAATGAATGTCCGAGGCACAACAGACTTAAAAGTTGAAATTAATTGATGTCACTGTCATGGGCTATTAAAGCTTCTGTTTTCAAATATTACTGAAAACTAAGCTAAGCTTCTGTTTTCTCACACCCCTTATTTATAGTACCTTCAAGATTAGTTCTAATATGAAGAAATCTATTAAACTACAAATTCTCTCTTCTCTCTCTTCCCTCTATTTTTGCTGGGTGGGGATATATATTTTGAGGGTCCAGGTATACAACACATAATGGTCTGATTTAAGTGTATTTAGTTCTCTCATTGAATTTTATGTGATAGTTGAAGGAATACAATTATTTACCATTATTCTAATTCAATCATGTCATAGTTGTTGAAGATGAAAAATTTGTATTCCTTGCCCAAACCAAGTGAATTTTACATGTTTTTATTTCTGCAATCATCATTTCAATTAGTCACTTAGAGCTTTTCTATTGCTTTTTTTATTTCAACTAACATTTGTTAGGATTGGATATGCTCTATTTCGGACTTGTTAACATTTCTACTTTTATTGCTTGCCTAATTTTCCTTCTGAGGTATTATATCATGCTTACTTTCTTGTTCTTTAAATATTTTCTCTTTTAAGTAGCCCACTTCATATAAGAGGGAATTCCTATATGAAATGTATCATGGACTGCAACGATTTATATATATGCTCAACATGAGCGTGGCAAGAAGGCTTTGAAACTCTCTTGGGGGTGAAATGTTTGGGACAAGAGCCGGTGCAAAAGAGTGTACCTTCAAAAGTATACCTTTTTCCTATTCCAACCTAACAACCCTAAAACATGGAAATATGGTTCATTCTTATATCATCAGGACTGGATTGGACATAAGTCTTCATGCAAAATGACCTTGTTGACATGTATGGAAAATGCAATAGTAGAGTTGATGTGTTTCGTGTGTTTTAAGAGAATGTTTGCTCAACATTTTGTTTCATGGAATGAAATAAGAGTGGGATGCATGCTAAATGATCATGGCAAGGAGCACCTAAAACTATTTGGTCAAATGCATCTTGTGGGTATAGAGCTAGATGAGTTCACTTTATCCAGTGCTCTCAGGGCATGTGTGAGCCTCACAGATGTAGGACAAGGTGAATGCATCCATAGTTGCATAATCAAAACTGGCTATGAGTCGAATATCTGGGTTGCGACATCTCTTCCTCATATGTATACAAAGTTTACAAGCATCAAGTCTTCTTGTAAGGTTTTTAATAAAATGCTTGAATGCAAATTGATTTCATGGACTACCATGATTACATGATATAACCAAAATGGGCACTCGGAAGAGGCATTGAAAACCTTTGGCCAAATTCTACAAGTAGGCTCAAAGTCAGATCAATTTAGTGTTTCCAGTGTGACTCGTTCTTGTGCCAACCTAGAAGTACTAGAAATTGGAAAGAAGGTACATTATTTTGCTATCCAAAGTGGGATCACATATCTCTGTTTCAAATTCCATTGTTGACATGTATGCAAAGTGTGGAAGTTTAGGAGATGCACAAAAAGCATTTTCCAGAAAATGTGAATGTGATGTTGCCTTGTGGAATGTAATGATTTCTATATTTGCACATCATCGATATGGTAGGAGGCTCTCCAACTCTTCGTCCAAATGCAACAAGTACATACGAAGCCAAATAATATAGATTTTTATTTTATTTTATTTTATTTTTTTATTTTTTTTATGTCAGTTTGCAGTAGCATTGGATTAGTGGATGAAGGGCATAGGTTGTTCGATTCCGTTGATTGAGATTATGGCATTACATTAACAATGGAGCATTGTGTGTGTATGGTTTACCTTCTTGGTCGTGCTGGAAAATTGAATGAGGCTGAAGATTTAATATATAAAATGTTGTCTGACCGAAATTCTCTGGTATGTTTGACCTTGTTGTCTACCTGTAGAAACCATGGGAATGTGGATTTAGGGAAACAAGAAACAAAACATATTCTCAAGTTGGAATCACAAGATGCTCTAGCATATGTGCTTTTGTCCAATATATATGCTACAAATAGAAGGTGGGATTGTCTCACAAATGTGAAGAAAAGGATGAAAGAGAAAGGATTGAAAAAAGTAACCATGAGTCAGTTGGATTGAGGTCAAAGGTAGGGTTCATAGTTTCATTGTCAAATATAGAAGGAACCACAAATAAAAGTGATATATGAGAAGCTAGAGGAATTAACCAAGTTGATGAAGGAGGAAAGTTATGTGCCCAATACAAACTTTGTTTTGCACGACGTAGAGGATGAGAAGAAAGAACAATTTGTATCCGATCATAGTGATAAATTAGCAATTGCATTTGGGCTTATTAGTATTCCTGGAGAATTCCTATTCGAATCATCAATAATCTTTTCATTTTTGGTTATTGTCAAATTGCTTCCAAACTCATTTCTTAAATTGTAGGGCGAGAACTTATTGTGAGGGATGCCAGTCGATATCATCATTTCAAGGATGAAATGTGTTCTTGTGGGGATTTTTGGTGATACTAAAATAAGAGACAATTATATGTATGTGATTCCATCTTAGAAAGAAAACTAATTGATTCCTAATCTCTAGCCTCTTGCATCAACAATGTATACTCCAAGTATTGGAAGATGATCAACACTAGATTAACAAAAAGTTGATCCTTGACCTTGCTACATTTAGGATCAAAGCCCAACCAGTCTTTATGAGAAGACATGGGTAATGTAAAATTGTATTTGCTTGGTAGTGCGAGCCCTACTATTGGAAAGCACTATTGTGATCTAGTTTCATGCCCCACTATTCTCTTTTATTTCTAGTATCTTGTTACCTAGAGTCAAAGGACACAATTACCATTACACAAGATAGTTTTTCCCAAATTTTGTTTCTTTGCTTCTGTTTATCAAACAAAACATATAGCAACAAGACTTGTTGTCTCTAGATACAATCTTAGGGAAGGTATTTAACTTTTGAAAGATTGGATACTTGCTTGAAGAAATATCACAAAATGGTGCTACATGTTGATGGGATGTAGGCAATGGATTGAGTGTTAGGTGAAGCCTTTCACACTGTTGTAAGATCACCAGGCTAGTCCAAGAACTTTTCCACTATAAAGAGCTCCTAAAAGCTGACCAATTTTACTATGTACAAAACATGCATTGATATATAGACCATTTCAGTGGTTGGAATGAGTAATGAATGCCAGTTTAAAGGTAACTTGCAATATCCATCTCATTATTTTAGTATTCGATATTCTTTGGGAAAAATATCGAAGTGTTTTTACCTCTAATAAAGGTTTTGGAGAATTGACATTCAGCCATAGAAACTTCAATTGTAAAATATTTTCATTATTTATTTTATATAATTTATTCATATGATATCAAATTTCAGATATGTATTGTAATATATCCAAATTTTCACTTTGTAGATGCCTCAGATTTAACAAATTCGTTGATTCAATAGTTTATGGAGGTTACTAATTTTTTATCCTACACTTTTGCAAAAGGAGCAAGAGTAGTTGTTAGGGAGGAAACAATAGGGTTTCATTTTGGCCAAGATGAATCCCCTACTTGGCTTAATCATAAATGAAAGCTTATGAATATTAGGGAAACTATTTCTTATTTGGGCGGGTCTTTGGTAAATAGTTTTTCAAGTATTGATTATTGGAGATGGATAATAACTAGTTTTATAAAAATAAAATTCATAAATGAAAGCTTATGAATATTGGGGGCACTATCTCTTATTTGGGAAGGTCCTTCGGTAAATAGTTTTTCAACTATTGATTATTAGAGATGGATAATATCCAGTTTTAAAAAAGAAAAATTCAATCTTGTAGTAATATTAAACTACTGCCTTCCAAGAAGATTGCAATTGTTGATCAATTTCTAGCTTCCTTCCAACAATATTTGAATTGTTGATAAATTTCTAGCAATGGGTTACGTTGGTTTCTCTATCTTTTCTTCTTGTCAAGTAGCCTATAAAATGTTGGAACATGTACTCCAAAAGTTTGATTTGACAAGCAAGGTGGGGTAAAAATGATTGATATGGTGTCTTTGCATCTTTTGTAATTGCACATTACCAAGTGATCAAGGGAAATTGGACATCCACAACATTAGGAAACACATGATTTCCATTGTTCCTTTGGATTTCTGTAACATCTTTACAAAATTTTCATTTTTTTGGGATTCTCCCAAATGCTGATATACTTTGTGCCTATAAATATTTCCAATGTTATGGGATATTTATTTTAGTGTAACTTTCTTCTTAAATTTAACCTCCTTGCTACATGCTTAGAAGATATATAGAAAATCAAATTTCGATTATATTTCACTTTCCATATATTTCACTTGCTTATTGGCTTCCACATTCCTACTTCTATTGACATTCCTTTGCACCTCTCGGTGAAATTGCTAGTTTTAAAATCAATGCCTATATATGAAATTTCAAGGACTACCATGACTCTCACATAATTCTTTAAAGGGTGCTAGCTCAATGGTAGAGAACGTTCTTTATAAGCAGAATATTAGTGGTTCGATTCCATTGTGTCTTAGTATGAATTAAATACTTTGAATATTGGCTTATTTCAATGGTGATATATTTTTCTATATTCATTATTTTATATTGTCTCTAAATAGATAAAAGTGATGTATTATTATCTTTCAATGTAATTTTTTATTGTCTCTAGAGAGACAATACTTAGGATCATTGACATTATGTCTTTAAAGACAATATGTCTTGAATTCCAAATATTGTCTCTAGAGAGACACAAATGAAATTGTCTTTGGAGAGACAAAAATGCTTTTGTTATATATTGTCTTTATAGCGACAATATTTTAAGAAAATTCGATTTCAGACACCCACTTAAAGACAATATTTAAGATGATACACAAGTTTTCTCTTGTCTCAAGTTAAGACAGTTTACCCAAAAATTGTCTTAAAACCCCCTTTTGTGTTGTAGTGAGACGTAGTTGTGTTTATTGCTCTGCGAGTTGCAACTTGCACAGATTAGCCATTTAAGAAATTATCCTCGATGAAGATGAAATGTAAATGGTTCCCAATCATCCTTTAATGGATATATTTTTCTTTCTAACAATTATTAATGCTTCTCATCGCTATGAGTATTGATCTCCTTTATATAATTTGTAGAGGCATGAAAGCCTAGCAGTTGTCGGTGAAGCTATTGTAGCGCAGTGGAAGCATGGTCAAAAAGTGAAACTTATAGAAGGGGCAAGCATTTGAGAAATGTTTCAAAAAAAGAGAATCAAAGTGTTCAGATTAGAACTCAAAAATATTAAGATGGAGAATCAAAATGTAGAGGAAAAATATGAAATGCCAGATATAAATCTTAACCATTACAAAGAATATGAAGAAACCAATGCAATATTGAAGAGACTAATGCCAGTTTTGATATCTTTCTCCTGTAAAGATTTTAAGCTTTGGGAAATTAAAATGGAGGGACTACTTGGTTCAATATATTTATGGGAATTTTTTCAAGAAACTTCTATAAATCCCCGAGAATCGAGATAAGAGTATAGGTGCAATAACAATAGTTATTATTATATCAACATTAGATGAAAAGATTTTGTCTAGTATTTTGCATGAATTTGGTGAAGTAAAAAGTGCAAAAGTATTTTGTGATATTTTGGAAATTAAGTAGAACATGAAGTGGAGTAAAAAAGCTAAAGTTGATGAAGGTGTTGTTAAAAAATGTGATTGTGTTCAAAGCATCATAACGAGGATCAAGATTGAAAGTATGTATGTATCTCACAATAGAGTAACATGTGATAGTAAGGGAAATCCCTATGATGCAGCTTTTAATGATGAACGTGCAACACTTTATCAACAGTTAAACTTTTCAAATGAGTATTGGTTACAAATTATACATGATAAAAAACTTGTAGATGATTTATTAAGTGGAAGAGTAACTATGCTTGAAGATAAATTGGATTAGAAAGAATGAAACTGAGTACAAATACTGTAATGTAGAAAAGAACGAAGATTTGTCAGAAGAA
>APFE031395000.1:0-14768 GCA_000404065.3 Pinus taeda
TAAAATTCTTTTTAATTCTGAGTCAAAGGCTTAATTAGTTATTTCAATTTTTTAGTCAAACTAGTTGTTATTTCTAACGGCTAAGTAGCTGCTCTCATCATCTATTTATTCCATTTCCTAGATCTAATTCCTCATCTTGTCCTAAAGATGAACCATTGGTTTGAAAGGTGTCTACGGGATTTTATTTTATGTGATTTTTATCGAAAATGTTGTTACAATTAATATGGATCACAAAAGTCTAAATTCTACAATTATTTTATTATTATTATCAATATTTTTTTTCTTTTCTTTTCTATGTTGTTCATGGACGGGATTTTATTTTATGTGATTTTTATCGAAAATGTTGTTACAATTAATATGGATCACAAAAGTCTAAATTCTACAATTATTTTATTATTATTATCAATATTTTTTTCTTTTCTTTTCTATGTTGTTCATGGACCCCAGACACTGGTGACTGCTAAGTCCATGGAATAAATTGTTTGAATCAAAACAGATCCACATGAAGGGATCACTTCCCTTTGGCTCAAACCCATAGCTTGGCCCCCAGAATGTCTAGAGAATTAACCTTGTGATCTCTCAATAACAAAGGTGCTTTAACAATGAGGACTCGACCAATTGAGCTAACTCTTAGGCCTTACTATTATCAATATTATTATTAACAATACTATTTATTATTATTATTATTATTAATACTTTTATTTATTAGTATTATTTTGGAATATTTTTTTCAAATAATATTGTCATTCATTTATTCAATGAGTGTTTTCTCTATAACCCTAACATTAATATTAATATTAATAATTATATGTATATTATTATTATCTTAGGTTTTATTTTTATTAAGATATATTATAATGTTAACAATTAATACTAACTTAGATTCTTCTTAACTATGGATCTATGAAGTGCCGAGATGGATCAAATCTCTCGAGGTGCAAATCTTTCGTCAAGTTTTACACTTAAAAAGGAGGTTTGTGATTCGAGAGATTTGATCCCTCTTGACGCTTGATAGATCCAGAGTGAAGATAGATCTAGGCTATTTTAATTTCTATAAACAAAGTGCAAAGTTACAATGATACAATTTTTATATTTAAATGCATCATATGGAAAAAAATGATTATAGTTGTTTTTAAAAGATTGCACACTAAAAAAACAACGTAACTTGACTCGAGAGTGTCTCTTGACACAATTAATAATAATTCTTATTATTATATTATTACAATAATGATTAATTTTATATTATTATAATAATATTATCATTAATAATATTACTGAATGGAGACTTCTACAAGTACAATTATTTTGAAATCTATCTTCTAGATCCATAGCATCAATAATTTAATTATTGACATGTTTCAAACCAACCAATGTGTTTCATCTTCAGGACAAAAATATCAAGAGAATTTGATCCAACCATGGGTATAAATAGGGAGGAATTGTAATAACTAAATGGTTAGGTCAAAATTCATAGGAAATAATCATTAGGAGACAAATAATATTAAAATCAAAATAGAAGATATTCTTTAGATTCATTATCAATAAAAGCTTTTGGCTTATTTTAGTGATACTTAATAACATTATTAATAATAATTATTGTTATTATATTTTATTGCTATTATTTTTTTGTATGTCGAAAAGTTTCTATTAATAAAAAAACATATACAGAGATGACAAAATGCATGTGGTATCACCCCGACCAAGTTTGTTGACCAATTTTAGTAGCATGCATCATACAAAAAACAAAATACCTAGCTGAGAGGTCCATAGCCTTAAAGGCCTAACATACTAGAAAACAGAAAGAACTAGAAAGACACCAGTGATCATAATCAGTCGCCAGAAGTAATTGAAGTAGGATTATTTGGCCCTATTCTTGGAGGAGGAGGAGGGCGATACAAATAATTGATATGATGCTCAAAGTGAGCAAGCCAAGCTTCCATCTTTTCAAATTTCTCTGTCAGCAGATTTTGCCCACTCTAGTAAATTACAATTCTTTCATGAAAATGGCATTGGAAGTAGTGGAGTTATTCCAATTTGGCCATAATGGCCTCATGCTCCTCCCTTTGGGCTCTACCGAGAGATTCCAACCGACCAATGAGAAATTGTACCAACTCCCGAAGCATCGTGGAAATCTTGGGATGCTTGGAAGGAGCATAGCCCGCTGTTCCCACACAACCCTGAATGTTGCTCCGTCCCTAAGAGGCCATGACACGATCGTGAACCGATCCTCTGCTACCTCTAACAATGCCATGGCCACTCTGGATTATCATTATGATGCTTCTTCCCACCATGAATTTGGTCGAGGAAATTTCCCCCCTACGAGTTCTGCGACCCCCATGCTCAGCACCATGCACTGAACCGATGCCTCGTCTGGTGCTTCCAGCACTCGCATTCATTGCGCCACCCTAAACATCTTTAGAAGTAGATAATCCTTCCACTTTTTCCTGGGCCAGGGCATGTGAGGAGGGCAAACTAGGCTTCATATTGAAGTCCACGAACAAGTTGATACCCCAAATGCAATACCCAAACTGAACCAAAGACCACCGAAAAAACTAGTTAGCACATAGACAGAAATTATGCGCCCAAAAAAACGATCACCCTCCACCATAGGCCAAGCAAATCACACTGTAGACAAAGAAGGAAATGGATTTTGACACAAAAAATCACCCCATGGGAAATTCACCACTAGACAAATACCGAACCAGGCTAGAACATGCAAAATAATCTACAACTGGAAAGGCCAAAGGGTGACTTGAAAATTGCACGCATGAGAAAATAGAAGAACGAGATCCTTAAATCCAGACTAACATTAAAGCCACAAGGAAACACCAAAAGGAGGTATTTTATTAACAACCCCAAATGGGAAGAACCAGGGGATGTCAATGCCCGAAAACCAACACCACCCCAACACCAATTCCACCACCCAAATGAAAACTAGAGGACAAACTAGAGGTCCTCTTGACAAGTACATAATAACATTACAGATAGAACCATGAGCATTAGAACATCTTAGATGTGAGAAGAGCTACCTTGAAATATGAGTGTTTCCCATTTAGTATTCGAGAGGATCTTCCTTGACCATGAGACAAGGCTTGTAGTAATCTACATCGTCAGGAAGGGGATGCACCACTGGAGCCAACTAGCTAGATGACGATGGATGTGTTGATTGATGATAAAGAGATGAGACCCCTTAACTGTTGAAGTGGTCGCTTTGACTATTGGAGGGGCCCAAGCCAACTAGATCATACTTTCAGTCATTGTGAGTCTGGCGATGCTTTGGAAAGAGGTTTTGATGCTTATTGAGTGGAGTATCTACCTAAACTGGAGAGAGCGAGGGGGGGTCCAAAACAATGTCTGTAGAGGGAGACACAAAGGCCTAAAGTTGCATGCAAAGAAGGTTCCCAATGCATCAGTAGTCCATCTTGGCATAGAGTAGGTTGAGTTCCATATCCAACACATTACCTTCCAATAAAATGTTTACATAATCTTGGCCCCCTTGTTAAGTAATTCTTGAACCTACCTATTTAATTATTCACTTTCTACAAGTCATTCAATAAGGAACCTTAGTAGGCAGAATTGATCTTGGAATCAAATCAATCTCATGTGAAACACTTCTAATGGGAAGCATTTCTATTTGTATATCACCAACGGAAATATCTATAAGCACCTCCTCCAACAATTGTTGGATATCCATAACCACTTCACACTTTTTCTCATCCTCTTTACCTTCTTTAGAATTATGGACAAACATAAGTTTTCCTTTACCAGACAAACAAATCTCTACTTACCTCGATGAACACTGGTATATACTCGTAATGATATATATAGATTTTGATTACATAGTTAGATGGGTTTGTAGACACATCCAAGAAATTTTACTACCGACTCTTACATTGGTTGGCCAATACACATAAATTTATAACTTTGTTATGATGGCGAAAGTTCCAAGCATTCTAAAGTTTTCTTGTCTTATCAAATTGAAAACTTTTTTGTAATACAAAACATTAAATAACATTTAGCCTTATGCTTATTACTGACCACATGCAGTCACTCTGTTAACCTGGACAGCCCTCAGAACTAATCACGGTCTATGGTTGTTGGCCATGTCCAACCAGGGTTAAGTGAACCGATTATGTCCCCACTCTGCGGTGCGCATGTGGTGGAAATTGAAATCTATTGTTTTTTCTGAGGCGAATATTCGAGAGTGGACAATGCCTATTTCTTGTAATTAATTTTTGGATATGAGAAAGACAACTCATAAGCAGCACCAGTGATGAAAACTAAATAATATAATGATTATTTTAAAACCTTTCCAAATAAACAGAGTCCAATATGCGTTTGAACTCTTTCTCCTTTTGATCATATATTTCATATGGGACATGATTTCCACGAAATTTCCTGACACTGGAAACCTCTACAAAATTCCCGGAAGTAACTTCCAGGAAATTTCTGGAAGTAACTTTCCATGAAATTTCGTGACAATGGAAACCTTTACATAATTTCCACAAAATTTCCGGAAGTAATTTCGAGGAAATTGACTTTTACAATGTAGTTCAATAATGGGGCCCAATTTCCCAAGTTTCACAGTGATGGAGATTTCACGATGGTCGAGACGCAGCGTTAGATCTATGAAATTTCTGGCGGTGGAATATTTAAATGATTGGCATTGTCATTTCAAATCCCTTCAAATCTCTTTTGTCCGTCAAATGTGTCTTGTTTCTTCGCAGCATATGTGTTTCACCATGTCTCCACTTCCTTTAATCTCCCTTTTAGAGTTCCTTGTTTCTTCCTAAGTTAGCATATGTTTCCACCTAGTATACAACCATATTTTTAAGATTTTATATAGTTTTTTAGCCTTTGGGAGTTAATAATTTTGATTATGTACATAAATTTTGACATGTGAAAGATACTTAAGAAAGTCATATAATTACGATGATGAGGATCCTCAACCGCTAGTAAATGAGACAGAGTTATTTTTTTTAAATATCAAGAATTTAACTACTATCCCTTTTTATAATTTATTTAAATCCAATAATCTACTACATATGTCAAATTTATTAAACATATAATTATATGTTTAACTATTTCTTAATAACTTATTTTCACCAAATATTTTATTTACAGATGGGCACACACATCTTTATTTACTCACTACATATTTTATTTATTGAATTCTTTATTTATACCAAGATAACTTTAATCCCTATAAGTGCACTTTCAACCCACTGTGAACTACTTGAATAATAAATCCAGTAATGATAGCTAAATATTTTTAAAATATTTGTATATCCTTTCAACTAATTTGATATCCATTACACATATTTGGAACACATTATTCCTAAAACCATGACGGTGAAAAATGTCAAGACTAAGCAAACTCTGCAATCTATCTACGAGGTAAACTCTGCAATCTATCTACGAGATAATCAACTCATTGTTTGCATTTGAACATTGTTAACTAATCATGTTCATAATATATTAAATATGAGCATGTGATTTCCTCATCTTAAAAAATTAGATTCACATTATTGTCCACATCATAGATGAAATATACATGAAATATACAGCTCAACCAATTACACAAAGAAATCCTTCCTATTAAACATTGTCGTACACAATACCATCACTTATTCTATTCATGTACTTTGTAGGAATTGAATCCTCCAAATACAACTATATTAGAAGTGGTTGACAATCTAAATAGGTATATTAAATAAATATGAGTTTGTAACATCTTCAATAATTATTTGTATTGTAAGAGAAGTTTAGAGCTTTTAGTAAAAAACTCAAAATACAAAATTAGTCAAAATAAGCTAGGGCAATAAAAAAACAAAAATAGTCAAAATATCCCTGGGCTTTTCAAAATGGTAATTGAGCGCTTTATGGAATAAATCACAAGCGATTTTTAGTCAAAATAAGCCAAGGCACTCAAAAAACAAAAATAGTCAAAATAAGCATGGGCTTTTCAAAATGGTAATTGAGCACTTCATTATGGAATAAATCACAAGTTATTTTTCTAATATTTAAGACATTTTTTTAACATGAAATGATATATTATTCCTGTAAAATAACTCAGAGAAATTCATTTTGACAAGCTTGTATAATTTCACAGCATTTATTTCACATCAAACAAATACTAAGAAAGAAATAAAAAAACAAGAATCGAATGAGATTGAGACTAGTTGAAGAAGGCAACTTACTTGGGACTTCAAAACTAGGAAATCTTATGGATTCTGAAGTAAATGATGAGGGCAAGTTCAGTAGAAAGCTCCAAAATTTACTTTTAGCGGCTTATTTTTGGTTGTGGTGTTGTTTTTCATATTTATTGCATACAAATTTTTGGAATCAAGGTTTCGAACTATTTTTCCTAGTTCATGAACCACACAAGATAGTTCGAAATTTTGATTCCAAAAATTAATATGTAATGACTTCAAAAAACAACACCACACATAATATAGATCAAGAGCTTCAAATCAATAACTACCCTTGCTTTTAAAAAAAATAGCATGGCAGTGACTACAGTTTTGAATGAGTTTGAGGTCCACCTTTTGCTTACCCCTTTTCATTGTTATTTTGTTGTCTGTTTGCTTGGGAAGGTGAGTAGTAATGGCAAACCACCTATTTCCCAGTAGAGCATGAAGTTGAATAATAGTCTTCTCTTCCTGCACGCTGAATTTTTCCCCTTGATATTTGGTCTTAGATAGTTAGCCCAATGCAATCTCCAGCTCTTTCTGATCTCAACACCCAACTTGCTACTGCAGAGCCCTCCAGCTTCCATGTTTCGCTACAGTATGTAAGTAACGAGCTTCTGATTTTCTTCGAGCGTCCAGGGCCCTTCTTGAGCCCAACTTTTTCACAGCATTGAGCCCTACCATTATTTCTGATTTGGTGTGACTTTTGATAATCCTCGGCAAAGATGTTGTCGAATTAAACACTGCAACTTCCCTTCACGTCACCAGTTGCTCCTCAACTGCTTTTATTTTTCGATTGCACTTCTTCGTCGATGTTGGAAGAATGGCAGAATCAAACAAGAGGGAGACTATGGAACGATTGAGGGAAGCCTAAAGAACAAAAACAAGAACACCACCCCTTCTCAGTGTTATACACACCAAAAAATGCATGTATATTTTTAGTATTTTTCAATCATGTACTAGCTTACAGTTTGATGGCTGAATTCACATTCTTGACATAGACTGGTTGGTCGGTTCCTTGAATGTAACACCTAGATTACAATGTAGTTGTTCTTAGTTTCCTAGGGGGAGATCTCCCTTCATAAAGTTCAAATCTGCGAAAGAACTATAGTCAGATAATTTTTTATACGATTCAAATCTATGAAAGTGTGCCAGGCTCCATTGCCATGTGAGCCAGAGGTATTTTATGCATTTGTGTTATGACCCTGGGCTTAGTCTGACTTTGGTGTTTTTAACTTAAAGACGGGTACTATAAATTTTGGCAGGACAAATCCTAAATTAAATGTCAAAATGACGGTTTCTGATTTATGAAGCACGTCAAATTTGACGGGTAAAAATTTACGGCAAATGTCAAATACGTCTTAAAATATGAAATATGTACTATGGGACGTCAAATTCCAGGCCTGTCTGAAACGAAGCGTAATTTCCACAAAATTTACAAGGCGTCTCGGCATTTTAATGCACCTTCTTCCGCTTCAATCATCTAATTAAGTTCGCTGATACTTCTCGCCAATTTGAAGCTTGGTAAGCTCTGTGATCTATCTACCTGCTTCAGTCATCTACTTACTATTTTATGTCTGCCATTTTATCCATTCATTAGTTTGTCTATACATTTATCCCAATTGTCTTTCAAATGGCACAAACAGCTCCTTAACACAATGACAGTGCTCTTTCTTCTTTTTCTCCATCGATCTCTTATGACGTATTCATCAATCATAGAGGTTCCGATGTTAAAAAGAAATTCACCAGTCATCTCTACAAACGTCTTACATCAATTGGATTGCTAGTGTTTTGGGACAAACCAGAAATGGAAGAGGGGTGCACCTTTCCCTCTCAAATAGAAGCCGCAATTCAAAGTGTTCCTATTCACATAGCCATTTTTTCCCCACTTATGCTAACTCTTAGTGGTGTCTGGATGAGCGAATCAACAACTTTAAACAAACTGACAAATACCATGCTTGCCCAAACCACTACACGATCCCCACTTATGTGAACTCCAAATGATTTTTAGATGATCTCATCGACATGGTAAGGTCGGGGCCACTCTTCTTCTTGTGTTTTATGTTGGAAATATTAATCCCAACCACTGCTTTAAACAAATTGATAAATACCATGCTTTCCTAGTCAACTACTGCATGATTGCGATTTTGTTTGTAGGAGAAAGGACTAAAGTTAGAGCAGAAGTACAACCCTGACCATTCTGGAATTGATTGCAGGCAAAAGGACTGAAGTGAGAGCATAAGTACAGCCCTGACCATTCTGCAACACAGCAGAGGAGTTAAGGCATTTAATGAATTTTAGTAAATAAGTATGGGCAAGCATTCACTCCGCAACTGTTGCCCACACTCCACAACACCTGCAAGTTCAAAAAAGCAATTACTATGTAAAACCACCCATGCTAGTTCAGAAAACCAAAATCTCCCATGTTGCGCATTAATTATTTTCTCTGTCATGTGTTAATGTCAAATTTGTATGTTAAGATAAATATGGATGAAAATTTCATTTGTAATGTTGGGCATGTTGGGCAAGTAGAGAGAGAGTCTGTGAGGAGAAAATCGTGGAGGAAATATTGGTGGCCGCGTGAAAACCAGTTTTAGGGAGTTTTACAGAGGTTTACTTTGCAACCCCAGTGATGCGTAAATCGCATTAAGTTTGTTGTGTTTTTTTAACACTCGGAGCATGTTAAATATTGTTAGTGAAACAAAAAAAATACAATTGTTTTGAGGGCAGATTGTTTTTTTTTTCATTTGGAACGAATTTACCAACAGGTAGATTTTTTTTTTCACTCAGAAATGGCAACATCAAGCACAAGTTTGATTAATCTTCAGATACCTCAGTTTAATGGAAAAAATTATGATTATTGGGCTATTACAATGAAGGCCTTGTTTTCTTCTCAAGACATTTGGGATTTGGTGGAGAATGGTTTTCAAGAACCAGCAGCTGCAAGGACATACAATGCCTTATCTCAAGCAAAAAGAGATTTGTTAAGGGACAATAGGAAGAATGATTCAAAAGCCCCGTTCTATATTTTCCAAGCAGTCCATGAAAGTATTTTCCCAAGTCCAAGAAAGCATGGGACACCCTCCAGCTAATTTACCAAGGCATGGCAAAAGTCAAGACAACAAAACTGCAAATGTTAAGAAGAGATATTGAAACACTTTGTATGAAAGAGTCTAAGAATGTAGACTCATTTTTTACACATGTAATTGGGTTGGTTACTCAAACTAGGTCTCATGGTGAGACACTTAAGAAAGGAGAATAGTTAAAGTTTTAAGAAGTTTGCTAGCAAGGTTTAATGCCATTGTTGTGGCTATAGAAGAGACAAATAATCTCTCACAGTTCTCAGTGGATGAGCTTCATGAATCACTGATTTCTCGTGAACATAGACTGAATAGAGCAACAAGCTCCTCATTGGAGCAGGCCTTCAAGACACAAGTTTCCTTTGGTCAAGGTCGAGGCAGAGGAAGATCATATGTTAGAGGAAGAGGAAGAAGCCCACACAGAGGTGGAAGAAGTAGCCCTTCAAGCTCAAGTGGAAGAGGCTGCAATCAAATCCAAGTCAAGGCCCAAGAAAAAATCAAGCACAAGGCTAGAGGTATGATAAATCTCAAGTCCAATGTCATTACTGTAAGAAGTATGGTCATTATGAAAATGAATGTAGAAAGAAGCAATATGACATCAGTAACAAACCAAGTGCAAATTTCACAAAAGAAAATCAGAACCATGAAAGCATGTTTTTAGCTTGTAATGTAGCACAAGAAAAACAAAGTGATATATGGTATCTATATTCAGGGTGTAACAACCACATGTCAAGGAACATAGAAATGTTTTCCAATCCAGATGAAAGTGTGAAATCTGAAGTGACATTAGGGACTGATAGCAAAGTCTCTTTCATGGGAAAAGGAACAGTTAATATCCTAACAAAGAAGGGGGAGAAGAACTACATCTCAAATGTTTACCTTGTCCCTGGTCTGAAGCATAATCTCATAAGCATTGGACAACTCATACAAAAGGGATACAATGTCTTCTTCAAAAATGACGTGTGCACAATTTTGGATAGGCCTCCAAGCAGATAGTTGATTGCAAAGGTTTAGATGACAAACAATAGAATGTTTCCCCTAAAGATAAGATCAGATTTGAAGGAAGAAGGTGCACAAGCACAACTATCAATGAAATCACAAGAGGATGGAAGAAAAGATGCAGCCATCACACAAGTGAACTATCAAGCAGAGGTCAAAGATGAAAATTGGTTATGGCATTTGAGATTTGGACATCTCAACTTTGGAGGTTTGAATTTGCTGCATAGGAAAGGCATGGTGAAGGGTTTGCCACTCATAAAAAAACTGAGCAGGCTATGTGAAGGGTGCATCTTGGGCAAGCAACATAGAGAGACATTTCCAACAGGAAATTCAGTAAGGACAAAGGTACCTTTGGAGATTGTCCATTCAGATTTATGTGGACCAATGCAGACACCATCAATTGGTGGCAGCCACTATTTATTGACCTTCATAGATGACTACACAAGGAAGACATGGGTATATCTCCTAAAATAGAAAAGTGAAGTGTTTGAGTGCTTTCGCCAATACAAGGCTCATTTTGAGAAGCAAAGTGGACACTACATCAAAGTCCTCAGGACTGACAGAGGTGGTGAATACATCTCAAATGATTTCCTTCGATTTTGCAAGGAGCATGGAATTCACAAGCAATTTACAACAAGATACACACATTAGAAAAATGGTGTGGCGGAAAGGAAGAATAGGACCATTATGGAAATGGCAGGGAGTATGTTAAAGGCAAAAAATTTGCCAAATGATTATTGCGTTGAAGTTGTCACATGTACAACATATATCTTGAATAGATGTCCAACCAAAAGCGTCTAGAATGTAGTTCCTAAAGAGGCATAGAGTGGAAGAAAGCATAGTGTCACTCACATGAGAGTCTTTGGATGTGTGGCATATGCACATGTCCCGGACGAGTTGAGGAAGAAATTGGACAATAAGGGGGAAAAATTTATATTTGTTGGATACAATGATGAATCCAAGGCATACAAACTCTACAATCCATTAACCAAGAAGGCCATAATCAACATATATGTGTAGTTCATAGAAGAGGAAGCATGGGATGAAAGTGTAGAGAAGACAATCAATGTGAAAGCATGGATACCACATGACGACAAAGAGGAATTGCCAGCAACAAGTAATTCCTCAATAATGACTCCCTCTACTCCTATTCAAGCTCAACAAAGTAGGCATCAAGGAACACCATCAACAAATAATAGGACAACGTCGCGCAGTAAAGCAAGTGCTTCTCCAAGCACGCCACAAAGCGCAACACCAAGTGACATGTCAAATCCATCTTCAGCAAGCACAAGAAGACCAAAATTCAGAAATTTAAATGAAATTTATGAGCAAGATGAGGTTGATAGCAGCGCTGGTATGAATTCATTATTTTCTTTGTTTTGTCATGTAGATGACCCAGTCCACTTTGAAGATGCAGTCAAAGAAGAAAAATGGGTTGCAGCAATGGAAGAAGAAATAAGAGCAATAGAAAATAATGACACATGGGAGTTAGTGAACCTTCTGCAAGGAAAATAAGTCATTGGAGTGAAGTGGGTCTACAAGACCAAAAGCAACATGGAGGGAAAGATTTAAAGGCACAAAGCAAGGCTAGTTCTCAAAGGATACAAGTAGCAGCATGGAAGAGATTATTAAGAGATGTTTGCACCAGTCATGAGGATGGAGACAATGCGTATAGTTGTGGTGATTACCGTGCAACATAAATGGAAAGTGTATCAAATGGACGTAAAATCAACGTTCTTGAATGTAGTGCTGAAAGAGGAAGTGTATGTCACGCAACCGCCTGGTTATGAGCTAGAAGGCAAAGAAGATAAAGTGTATCGATTGAGGAAATCTCTTTATGGGCGGAAGAAAGCACCACGTGCATGGTACAACAGGATAGATGCCTACTTGTTGGACAATGGTTTCGACAAATGTGACAGTGAGCCTACTCTCTACATCAAAGAGAGTGATGTGAAGCAAACAAAAAATGGCATTTTTATTTCTCAGGCAAAGTATGTAGCAGACATTTTGGAGAGGTTTAATATGTAGAATAGCAAGCCTGCACCAAATCCAACTCTCATGGGGTTGAATTTGAGCAAATAATATTGCAGTAGTAATGTCAATCCGACATTATACAAAAGTATGATAGGTAGCTTGATGTATTTAACCGCTACTAGGCGAATATAATGTATGCAGTGAGTTTGGTGTCGAGGTTCATGGAGACACCCAAACACATTGGAAAATAGTGAAAATGATTCTAAGGTATGTCAATGGGACAAAATAGTATGGCGTTTAGTACATCACAACAGATGATTTCAGGCCGGTTGGTTACACTGACAGTGATTGGGCAGGAAGTGAAGATGACAAAAAGAACACTTCAGGATATGTTTTTCATTTGGGTTCTGGAGCCATTTCATGGGCCTCCAAGAAGCAACCAATAGTGTCAGTGTCAACAGTAGAAGCTGAATATGTCACCGAAACAACAACAGTGTGTCAGACAGTTTGGATGAGAAGGGTGTTGAGGGTTCTTCGCCATGACCAAAAGGGAACGCCAACTATTTTCTGCGACAACACATCAACAATTGCATTGCCAAAGAATTCTGTGTTTCACAAGAGGACCAAGCATATTGATGCTAAATATCATTTTATCAAAGAGTTGATTAACAATGATGAAATTGTGTTGCAACACTGCAGGTCAGAGGAATAATATGCTGATATTTTCACAAAGCCACTAGCACGTGAAAGTTTTGTTTATTTCAGAGATTGTTTGGGAATTGTCAATGGTGGCAATTGTGACTAAGGGGGAGTGTTGGAAATATTAATCCCAACCACCACCTTAAACAAATTGACAAACACTATGCTTGCCCGGTCACCTACTGCATGGTTGCAATTTTGTTTGTAGGCGAAAGGAATGAAGTCAGAGTAGAAGTACAACCCTGAACATTCTGCAACACAACAGAGGAGTTAAGGTATTTAATGAAGTTTAGTAAATAAGTATGGGAAAGAATTCACTACTCAATTGTTTCCCACACTCCACAACTCCTGCAAGTTCAGAAAACCAATTACTATGTAAAATCACCCACGCTGCATATTAATTATTTTCTCTGTCATGTATTAATGTCAAATTTGTATGTTGAGATAAATATGGATGAAAATATCATTTGTAATGTTGGGCATTTTGGGAAAGTTAGAGAGGGAGATTTTATGAGGTAGTGAGGAGAAAATCGTGGATGAAATATTGGTGGGCGCGTGAAAACTAGTTTTATGAAGTTTTACAGAATTTTACTCTGCAACCCCAGTGACGCGTAAATCGCAATAAGTTTGTTGTGTTTTTCACTTGGAGCTGCAACCTCCATTTATCACGTGAATGTATTTCCTTATGTTTTGACATATAATATAAAGTGTGGCTAGTTGCGTTATGGTATTAATTTTACACAAGTAAATTTACTACAACCCTCTTTTGTTTTACTCTGTTTTTCTTTTTGTTTTAATTAAGTCCCTGTGTGATTGTGATGCCTGGCTGCAACCTATTTTTGAGCCAGTTGACTTTGCCACAATTGATTTTTGAGCTCCTTTGCCTTCGTAAATTTTTTCTAACATTTTACAACATGGAGCCTTGGGAGCTTTGCAGGATGGGGAAAGATGGAAGGTATGTTGAAGCCTTGTGCAAGCACGAAGAGAAAAAACGATACGACTCATAGACTATTCAGAAGTGGAGAGAAGCTCTCTCCACTGTTGCAAACATTGGTGGTTTCGAGTTAAAGCAGTTTAATGGGTAAGAATCTCAAACTGACCTCCCTCTTCCATTCTTCTCCGATCTAGGTTTTAATTTGTTGGATTGTTAAGCATGCGACATTTTGTATTAGTTCCTTTTACCAGTGGTTTTATTCTCTGATATTCAAGGACGAGGGAGAACTATTGGAAGCGGTCATGTTGCACGTGTTGAATAATGTTGACAAAACACCATTGAAATTTGTGGTCGAACATCCAACAGGTTTGGAGGAAAAGTTAAAGGAATTTGAAACCAAAGTTCTGCAGCAGCAGAAGGGCAACATTGTGGGGATTGTGGGTCAAGGCGGTATGGGAAAGACAACACTGGCCAAACAATACTTCAGCTAGAGGAGATGGCATTATAGTCGATCGTGCTTTTTATACGATGTCAGAGAAAACATAGCCAATGGCTCTCTATATTCTTTACAGAGGAAACTACTGAAGGACTTGACTAGATTGTACATGACAATATACAACATTGATGAAGGTATAAAGAAGCTTTTAAAGCATCTATCCCCTTCTTATAACTTTCTTATAAGTTTAGATGATGTAGATGATGCTTGATAGCTGCAACTATTTTTCCCAATTAAAGATATTCTTAGCTCCAATAGCTTGATTTTGATCACCTCTCATGACAAGAAAATTTTTAAAATAGCAAAAATCACAGAGAAATTAGTCTATGAGCTAAAGGGGCTGGATTTACTACACTCCAAAAAGCTCTTCTGCTCTCATGCCTTCAATCAACCAA
>APFE031395009.1:0-43077 GCA_000404065.3 Pinus taeda
GGGCTCCGCCCCCCCTCTAACCCCCCAGTTCACTACGTAGGTTAGTCGTGGAAAGAATATAACACAACCCAACACTTTGGAGGTGTTTTTCGCAATTCTATGGGATCCATCCTGTGGATTTACTATGGTAATTTAAGCCATACCACCAACAATGTAGCTAAGCTCCAAGCGTTGGCCAGCAATCTTGTCATTTCCAAGAAAAACAACTATTGGCCCCTTCTGGTCGAGGGAGACTCCAATGTTGCTACCCAACCTTGCCGAAAACTACAGCAGAGCTAAAGCGTGGCTAAAGTCTCTACTGGATGGCATCTCAACTGTATTCTTCTGCGAATTAACAACAACATAAAAGAAGCAAAAGGGGTTTTGTTTCAAGTGGTCAGATGAAAGGCCAACAGCATGGCCAACTACTTGGCCAACCAAGGGGTAACAACCCAGGATTGGCTCGTGCCTCAGGAGTGGAATTGTTTCGAATCACCCGAAAGCAAGAAGGTGTGTACCATAATAAATATCAATGACCTACACAAGGAAAGCGTCATATCGCAGCCACCCAATTAGCCTATCCATTTTCACAGAGTTCTCATTTGAAGATTTATCTTGTTCTCTGAGCACAGGTCGATCCTTGATCAAATCTCGCTGGCTCGTTCCCCTGCCCTTCAATTATTCTCTGCCTGATCTCATCAATTCAATCGTTATGCATCTTTGCTTCCCACCCGCTGCTAGCCCACACTCGCATGTATCCATAACTACCCCCCACCCAGCTCTTTTTCCTCATTTCACTGCTGAGTTTCGCTGCCGTCTAATCTCCCTCTTCCCGGCCCTATTCTCCTACAAAACCTCTCGGCACAGGTTCTGTGGCCTTCCCTTTTAGGTGCTTACTCTATGAATTGCCCTCATTCCCTTTGAGCTTAAGCACCCTGTCATGGCCACTCGTTGCAGGCATCCTCCCCCTCCTCCTATTTGCTGCAACCGAACTGCCCAGTGGGAGAACCCCTCCCGTCACCCTATTACCAAGGTGGAGATCCAAGCCAAAAATGTTGCTCGTCACTTCAGGGATATCACCCCAGAGCCAATGGTATGCCAGAATGACCAATCAATATTGATGACTTTTTCAATCATGATGATGATATGCCAGCTCCTTTGGGTTTGTAATTTTCTATTTCACTCTTGTTTTGGCCTGCTCATCAGGGTTTTTGTTGTGTCAAGCTTGCATGCTCACAGTTGGAATTCTACCCTTGCTATCGGTCTCCCCACCCAGCTTCTCTTCCCCTATTTCCTTTTTCCCTGGGTGTGGGATTGATCTCGTGTTTTGCTGGTCTTTGGACAACTGCCTCAATGGCCTTTTTGTAACTATATTTTTTTATTTTTAATGTGAATAGTAACTCCCAATTTACAAAAAAAAAAAAGACATGTCTACTTTAAATAATTTACTTATAAATACATAAAAATAGATATTTATTTTACATGATCTAAATAGGAAACAAAAATGCATCATTTACTCTATTAGAAAGTCAAACAGATGCCTCTTAATCTCCATCACATTATTTGTCATTTAATTATTAGGCATAAAATATTTATTAATTCAACTTTTATTTATAATTACCATTGAAAAGAAAATTCAAAATTGTTCCATTATCCATGAAGAAAAATTAAAACCTCTCATGCATCCATGTAAGTCCATTCGTTTCTCTTATTGCCCATAAAAATATGTAATCAATATTTTATACATGCATACGACCTCCTTTTAGTTTACATAATCTTGCAAGAATTGCAATTTAAATATAGTAAACATGACTTTACCTCTTGTATCAAGAATTTAATCTTACATTAACAAAAGAAAATCATTATTAAAATCCTCATAGATTTATCACTACATAATTTATATTGATTTTGAAATAAATAGGAAGAGAAAACATGGTAAATGATTAACAAACCAATAAATATCTAAATCTAGAATAAATCTTCAATGTTGTTTCTAAATTCACTATTTTCTCATTTTGGTTATATTCTTCTCATTTTCCTATTTGAGACGGATTGTGACCTTGAATCATTATTATCATAGATATTGTACACCATGTTTTAAACTGCATTTATATTTACGAAGATATGTTGCATAGTGAAAATAAGGGAGGTTAAACTTTGATGGTAGACGTTGTAGTAGGCCTTTTAGTACACATATATAACACATATATTATTTTCCTTCTCCACAATATTCTATCACTTTGTGAGTTCTTTTAGACTGATACTCACAATGTCATTTGATAAAAGAGATAATATGAGTATATTTATATTGATATCTTAATCAAATATAGTTATAAATTGATAACTCATGCTTAGAATTACAATCTTTTGAACCACATACTTATCATGAGATAGTCATTAAAATTCATGTTTTCACATTTCTCCTAGTTAATATTATATCATGTTCACAATGATAAAGACATGTCTACTTTAAATAATTTACTTATAAATACATAAAAATAGATATTTATTTTAAATAATCTAAATAGGAAAGAAAAATGCATCACCAACTCTATTCGAATGTCAAACAAATGCCTCTTAATCACCATCACATTATTTATCATTTAATTCTTAGCCATAATATATTTATTAATTCAACTTTTATTTATAATTACCATTGAAAAGCATATTCATAATTGTTCCATTATCCACGAAGAAAAAATTAAAAACTGTCATGCATCCATCTAAGCCCATTTGATTCTCTTATGGTCCATAAAAGTATGTAATCAACATTTTATACATGCATAAGACCTCCTTTTAGTTTACATAATGTTGCAAGAACTAGAATTTACATATAGTAAACATGACTTTACCTCTCATGTCAAGAATTTAATATTACATATTAATACACAATTTTTTCATTCTTAAAGTCCTCATAGAGTTATCACTACATGATTTATATTGATTTTGAACTAAACAAGAAGAAAAAACATGTGAATTGATTAATAAACGAATATGTATCTAAATCTAGAATAAATCTTCAATGTTGTTTCTAAAATCACTATTTTCTCATTTTGGTTATATTCTTCTCATTTTCCTATTTGAGAGGGATTGTGACCTTGAATCCTTATTATCATAGATGTTATACACAATTGGAAATACTTAATTTTAAGTGTAAAAATGTTTTCACTACAAAAAAACGTGTGAAAACATTTTTGAATCTTACTAATTATACAAAATGCCAACAAGGAGAATAAAAAAATAATATAATTAGTGAAATAAAGAAAATAAAAACATACAACAATAGTATAAATGATGAAATAACACAAGTACATATCACTCTCTATTGTCATCACCTTGATTATCTTCCTTTCTTGGCATGATAACGCAGTTGTTCTCAAAAATATGTTTTGATTTAGGGTCGTGTCTTAATACGAACCACCAATCCATATCCAACACATCTGGGTAAAAAAACACCTGGTTGCATTGTTTTGAGCAAACATAAGGCTCCTTAGCTTCATGCCACATCTTCCTAGAGTTGATATATATCAACTCACTGTCGTGATCTTCCTTTACATTATTCCAATCTAAGGTGTCCCACCACTTCCACCTAAAAATAACGCATTGGAATGAAGAGAAGTTCGCTTGAATAATCTCTTGTATCTTTCTGAAGTAACCTAATGTCCCCTGTATTAGGTTTTGATCGTGGTGGCTTGCATGACTAGATTGGTCAAACACGACTTCCACTCCACAGTATTATGTCATGCATCCATCATCAGGCATCCTTCGCATGGGAATGATGTCCATATTCCCACATAGATGGGAACACATGAACCAATAAAAAAGGTGAAAAAATAACAATGTCATATGTGTACTAACCCGAACATAATTTAAAATATAAAATATATATGTTACAATTAAAAGGTTGCAATATGAAGTTAAAAATGTATAGAAATATATTATTACCCAGTTGAGGTTGCAATATGAAGTTAAAAATGTATAGAAATATATTATTACCCAGTTGATGCACTGAATCCCTATGTTTAGTGCATCCACTTCAACACCCGGGTAATGACTAGACGCACCATATTTCTCTCCTGGCTTGATAAGAAACCCAACTATTAGGGCATGTCATTGGTATATTTTCTTTTAAATGATCAAGAAATGACACGCTTCTACCATTCAACCGTTTGAATTATTTCCTGTCACTAGAAGCATATTTCATGCTTTTGAATAAGGTATCAATGATATGAGCATCATCCCCTAGCTCATCCTTCTAGAATGCATCTAACAAAATTTCCTCCAGTGCAGTCGTATACCGTAAGTAATCATTCATACCAACCTCTATTTGATTTCTTCCATTTCCATCTTGTGATGAAGAACTACTATTGTTGTAGCAATACCTAATTGGTGAATCTGGACGTAGTGGGGATTGAATAGGTGGTTTATTCAACCATTCTTTGTATGCTTCCCCTTTGATTCTTGCTCTTAATGCAACCTTCTTTCGATTTGACATTGTAGTGGTGTGCACCGGAAGATGATAGGTGGGTTTCTCATCATCACTAGAATCCTAATTTCAAAAAATATTGAACATTATTACAATATCAATGATATTAGTAAGCACGTCAATGCAATTGGTTTGTTGAAATGACATTATACCAAACAATTATTTCCATCATTGATCTGGATTGTAGTTGGAAGCTGCCATGTTTCAATTTGCAGGGTGAATTCATTGTCCATTTTCATCTACAACTGCACCTGATATGAGCTTCCGAAGTTTTTGAAATGAAAGAATATTTTCTACATCTGAACTTGATTTTGGATCAATATCTTTTCAATTTGGATACATTTTTATTCAAATTAATATGGATTAAAACAATATAAATTCAATTAGATAATCGAAATATAAATAAAATATGAACTTACTCGAGATGAAAAGGGAGAACTTTGTGAAGGACTTTGATTAGAAATATGGAACGAGTTGGAATTTGAACAATTGGCCATTTGATATTATGATATTTTCTCCCTGCATTTGAGCAAAATTAGAAATAAAATTTTGTGTACATATCTAAAATTAATTTTGAGAACCATATAACCACAATCTGAATTTCAATATACTTTCCAAACCAAATTTCAAGAATAAGGTGACTTTAAGCAGAAAATGTTTACTACGAACTACTGTAATTCATGTGGATGCATCCTAAAGGATAATTTGAGATGAATATGCCATTTTATGTTAAAATAAAATTTCAAATAGTTTTTAAATCTCGTTGGTTCTCTTACCAGAACAAATCACATCAACACATTTAAATCATAATTGCATCATGGTGTTCAAATAATACTCTCACTGGTTTATGATATTTCGAATTTAATGAAAAATATTTTATCATATCAGTGCTCTTGCAAAAAAAAACATCAGTCTGCACCTATTTTTGGGATTTTGAAAATAAAATAAAATAAAAAATTTACCATGTCGATACTCTTATAAAAATTACAACACCGATGCATTTAAATAAAAACCGCATCGCTGCACTAAAATAGTAATCGCACCATTTCAGGATTCCGAAAAAAGAAAAAAAAGATAAAAATCTATCATGTTGGTGCATTGATAAAATTTGGCGCCCAACAATTTTGGTGCACTTCACTGTTAAGTGCATCAGTGCTATTTACTATCGAACGCACTGATGTTCGATTAAGTGACAAAAAAGAGCGATTCCTTTCTCTTTCTTTCTTATAATTGAAGAATGAGTGTTAATTGTTTTTTCGAAATCTAATTTCATAGACTTTTAAATAGTAAAAAGCTATTCACTATTTCATTATTTTTCCCAAAATTTCAATGGAGTGATTTGCAAGAGAGACATACCATGAGCATTGTGCAGAAACATAATACTTTGGAGCAACATAGTTATTTATAAGATCAAAATCTGAAAGGTATGGTGGTTCACTAAAACCATTGCATAGTAAAAATGTTAAATTTTATTGTTGATTTTACTAATACACTTTTTTACTACTTCTATTAGGGTTTAATTTAAAGATAGATCATTTGCAAGAGAGACAAATTGGGAGCACTGTGAAGCAGAATTTATTATTGGAAGCATAGAAAGATCAAAATTTGAGAGGTATGGTGATTCACACAAAACCTTGCATGGCAAAATTTTTATATTTTATTGTTAAAAAGTTTTACTATTTCTATTAGATTTATTCAAAACTCAGGAAAAAATGGTAAACATTGCATAATAAAAAAATTACTATTGATTTTACTCTTAAATTTTTTTAAGATCTTCGTTCCTATTTAGATTTAATTAAAATTCAAAAAAAAAAAAAAATATCAATACTTACCCCAAACCCTTTCTTCTTCTTGCTTATATGACTGTAAAATTTCACCTTAGGGTTTAACTCCTTTTTCCACTTCACAATTATAGTTTTTAATTTTAGGCATTTTAGATTTAATGGGTTTGTGTACTTACTGTATATAGGGTGTTTGAAAGTACGAGGATCCCTTATTGAATTATATCAAAACCCTGTTGGCCTTGTCTGTTTTTTAAAAAAAAATTATGTTTTGCAGTGCACCCTGTGTAATATAACGCACATGTGTGCCCTTTGTAATACAACTCTCCATTGTAATATAAACTTGTTGACCATGTCTAGTTTGTTTATCAGTGCTCCTAGTGTAATATAACTCACTGACACGCCTGTGCCAAATAACATTGTTAAGTCATTTCAGTGCTTTACAGTTACAAATCACGCCATCATAATTTAAAATTATTTGAAAATTTTATTTTTTGTTGTTAGTGTTCAACAATTAAATGCTCGGTGCATTTAGTATATTAAATGCACTGAGGCGTTTATTCAAATAAGCACACCAGTTACTAGAGTTCTTTTTGGCTGAAAATTATTTTATTTATGTTTGACATATATTTAATGGCTACTATATTGAATTGAAAATGTTGTATATTGATAAAAAAAAGGTCTGAGAATTTTTCAAGCAATAAAAATAATGATCGACGCAATCATAGAAAATCCAAGAAAGCAAAGAAGACAATTTCTTTGTAAATTCTTTACAAAATTAATATGTTTGAACTATTTGTAAGTTTAACTAATATGTATTTGTTAGTGTGTTTGTCATGCAAAGCCACAAAATGAAGAAGGATGATAAGGTTATTTCTAATCTAAGTGCATAAGAGTGTAAAATCCTGATATAAAATTGCAGAAAGATGAATTAGGTGAATGAAAAAATACTATTCAATAACGTTTTTTTCATCAAACATACTTAAGAATACTAGATAACATATTTCAAACAATGTATTAATTCATATATGTTTATTTTTCTACAAGGAGAAACAATGAAGCAAATGATCAATGTCATTCTAAGAAGAGAAAAATTATAGAATGTGTAAATGATGATGAATTAGTCCTTAGCTCACCTGGAGTGGTGTTGGAGGTTAATGAAAGGGGGTATTTTTTTATAAAACTATGAGGGATATAGTGGAACGAACATATAGGTGTACTTTCCACTTACAATACAAAAATCATTTTAATGATTCCAAGAACCAAATTATATCTAAACTACAAGAAGCATTTCCAGAGCAATGGTCAATGAGACCTGTTAGACTTGCAATAGAAAAAAAATACAACAACAAAAATAATCATTCAAAGGGTGATATTCCTAATTAAAATGATTTTTTAGAATTATATGTATATATTACTTCAAACCATTCATTTATTAATATAAATTTCGTTATATTTAGTTTTCATATATCAATATAAAAATAGTTATTACCTTTTTGAGGAAGATTATGAAAATCCCAAAGGATCAATGGGATGATATGAGAAACATGCAACTAGGAATGTCCAAAAAAGTGTACAAGGAGATGATAAAAGTAATGGACACAATTACATCACAGGAGGAGCCATCTCAACAACAAAGTGCTTCAAATGTATGTAATCATGATTGGATTTGTACATATAAACAAATAATTTAGCGTTAAATATTAATTTTCAAATATTTTCTTGCAGAAAAGAAAACAAAATGGAACTCATTCAGCACATAAAACATGATGACAAGGAAGAAAAGGATTGATATCAAATTTTGTGAGTAATTGTTAATAGTTCCTTATAACAACCCGAGGTTTCACTTTGGTATATTTTAAGTTGTTTTACAACAACAATCCTTGAATATCTTCAAATAGGTGCTAACATACAAAGACGATCCATCAGAAGAATTGATTGACATTGGGTTAAATATGGGTTGTAGTATATGTTGGCATATAAAAAATTGTAAGTGTTTATGTTATTTTACTTCTTTGAGTTTATAATTAATAAAACAAAAAAATCCTTTATATTAAATTTATGATTTATAATGGGGTATGAAACTTGCAGGAAACAAAATATGGAACTACGCCAACAAAAGAGTTGTTGCGACAAGGCATGAGACTTAACCATGTGTACAGTTCATGAATCACTTCTTGTTATGGTACATTTCCATTCGATTTACATTGATGTATATTATTTATTTCAATTTTCATTATTCTCACCAATGTAATACACTCATTACACATTATCTTTATGTTTGCAAATGGAATAAGATCAAGAAGGAAAAAACAATTGATGCAATCAACAAAAAAATTATCCAAATAACCCAATTCATGGAAGTATATCGAGCACTAACAATAGTTCCAATGAAGAATGATGACCTATTTGGGTATTGATGCAAGTTGTTGTATTTTTTGAAATAATTTTCTGTGAAAATACGACATTTTGTTTAATGCAATAGAAATAATGTCCCAATTGAAAGATAAGAGGTTACCAATAACAATCCCATTTTGCATGCCAAAGGACCTCTTATTGATATATTATAAAATACACTTTAATTTATTCTATTATGTTATCCAATGTCAGTGTGAAATGTTGCATCACTCATTAAATATATGGATGATTAATTATTATAGTGAAGAAATGTGAAATCTGATAATATAACAAATTAATCCAAACATCATATACAAATGCACTAATCAAAATTTTAATTTATATTAATATTTTAATAATATATATGTTTATTTTTAAATGAATAATAGATTTTAAAAATCATAATAATTGCACTGTCATAGGTCGACGTTTCCAAAAAAGAGAAAATCTCATACAAAAAACCAGTGTGTCAATAACATAAACATGCACTGGTGGGTTATGATATATAAAAGAACTGTTATAACATATTTTTTGCATGATCGATGCCTTTTATGACAACGAAAACACTAGGGCGTTTAATTCTTGAAGTATTGATATTGTTTGCAATTAATGCCATGGTACATTGTAATTCTTAAAGCACATGTTCTTTCATATTACTAACACCCTGATGCTACAAAAAGTTATTTCCAGCCCTAGTGCATTATTAAAATTAATAGCACTGACTCTTTTATATCAGTAGCGGATTGATGCTTCTATACAAATCATACACATCGACACTACGACTTTAAATAAAAGCATCGAGTCTACAATATTTTTTCCTACCCCAACGTCATTCCTAAAAAGAACGCCTCGAGGAAGTTTTTTAATATATATGCACTAGAAAAATATACATTTCAGGAACCATTTTTCTTTACATTCAACACCTCATTGCTTTTATTTATGTATGCAACCTTGGTGCTTTTATATATTTAGTGCATCGGTGCTATTTTTCCATGAGGCGCGCTGCTAAAAAACATCTGCTAAAACCTCTTGACACCCATATTTTTTCAGTTGTGATGAAGTTCCAATATAATCTTTGCTAAAATATCTGATACTGCAAACAAATGTTTTAGGCGACTTATTTTTGACAATTTTTTCTAATTTTATATACAATAAAAACCTCCATTATAACTTTTGATAGAAGGTATTTTCCTTGTAGTGCAAGTTGAATGAGAGGAAAAACATTACATTGGGAGCCACTTATGGTTTATTATTGGCTATGGAAATTAGCATTGACATTGGAAAAGGAAAGAGGAAATAAATGCCAATTTAATACAAGAAATAAAGGAAAATAGGATAAAAGGAAGATGAACAGACATGAATATGCATGCGAGGGAAAATCAAGGAAAAGGAAAAGAAAGAGGAGAGATAACATTCACACACACTCTTGGACATTCTAGCATTCACTTGGAGAAGAAGAGAGAAAGAGAGACAAAAGGAAAGGGGGCAAGAAAAGCAAGGGAGCACAAGAGGAAGTTTGGACAACAACAATTAAGGGCAGAAAATAGCTATGGATTTGTAGGTAACAATGTGCATGTGTGATTTAGCATGCTGGGATATGATGCATGGTCTGTCAATTAGTTTATTTGTCATGTTTATTATCATTAGCATGGTATTTTCTTGGATTTATAGTGATATACAACCTTTCCTTTTCCATTTCTTGGACAACCATGATGTAGTGGGTTGCCCATTTTGGTTAAGCTTTGGATTGCATGTAGATTTTGGCTCCTAGTTGAGGTGGTCTCAGGAAAATTCCCAAGGGTTGAGGGTGGAGATGGTTTTCCCCTAAAAATCTGAACATGTGGGTGGATACAAAAAATTCCTCTGAATATGGTGAAGAAAGTCTGAGGCATCCAAGCTTATTTTGGTTTTGGTGATTTCTAGATCAATTTAGGTGAAATCACTATGGTTGAGGGTAGATGCAGTTTAACGACTGAATTCCCTGGTTGGTCTTGTTTGGGTTTATCCCATGTAATCCCATATTCATGCTTGGAATATGGCATGAGTTTGATTGGATAAAAGAAAGATTTGGTTCAGCCTAATATATGGTCGGGTGGTACATGGAAGCCCCTCACTTGGTTGGCTTTATGCATATGTTATTATGTGATTTCTTATTGAGATCAATGAGTACATGTATTGGTTATTGTGTTGATTTTATGATAAGTTTGTCATGGACTAATTTTGGTTAAATGTTGGTTACAATCATGGTGCATTCTTATTGTATGATGTTGTCTTGTTATGGATCTTATTCATGGTTTGATAAGCTATTGAATGGTTATCTAAATGCATGAGCTAACTAGCGTTTGATGCATCTAGCTTGGGAGTGTAGTGAGACTTCTTGATGATTCTATGATGAAACTAAGGAAATGGTGAACAAATATGCAGTCATGACCTATAGCTACTATGTTTACCATGGGTTTCTATAAATGTTTATCATGTGTTTGGAAAGTTTGGGAAAGATTTGAGCCTAAGTGTAGGTTATGTAGACTTGTGATTATCTTTAGAGTTAATCTTAGAAATTTATAGGAAGTTATAGGCAGTGACCTGTAGGGTAGCCCTGAAATTATGGCACTGAATCCACAGTTGCAGGCACAGAACTGGATATTCTTGGTTGTAGTCACACGATGGACGTCTTGTGTGTTCGGCTAGAGCCTTCTGGCTAAATGGGCTAGACTGTATGCATGTGGCCAGGCTGCAAAGCTTAGTAAAATATAGTTCCATCTTAGGGTAAGATCATCAATGGATGTTGTCTAACATCTAGGTGATCAGGTGTCCCTAGGAGGTTGTAATAAGTTTCAGGGTTGTAGGGCCACTTCCATAACTGCAACTTGGATGTTGGGTCATGCATAATAACTCTCGTCTTATGTTTACCTTAGTGAGCTTGTAAAAGTGTGTAAATTTGGGGTGGGGTGTCACAACTATGGTTGACTTAATAAACCTAGTAAACATAGATCTACCTAGTAGACCTAGGTCACCCTTAAACTCAAGTCAACCTATTAATCTTAATAAACCTAGGCCAACCTAGTAAACCTAAGTCAACCTAGTAAGCGTAGGTTAACCTATTAAATTTAGTAAACCATTCTCAACTTAGTAAACCTAGTTCAATTTACTAAATTTAATAAAACTAATAAATGTAGGTCAACCTAATAAACCTATGTTAACCAAGTAAACCTATGTCAATCTAGTAAACATAGGCCAACCTAGTAAACCTAGTTGACCATCGTTAACCATGTTTACAGTGGTTGAATTAATAAACCTAGTGAACATAGATATACCTTCTAAACCTAAGTCAACCTATCAAAATTAATAAACCTAGGCCAACCTAGTAAACCCACGTCAACCTAGTAAACCTAATTCGACCTAGTCAATATAGTAAACCCAATAAACTTAGGTCAACCTAATAAGCCTAGAAACCTAATAGAGCGAGTAAACATAGGTCAACCTAGTAAATCTAGTCAACGTTTTGACCTACTAAACCTTGTAAACCAATTCAACCAAGGTCAACCTAGAAAACCCGTCCAACCTAGTAAATCTACTAAACTTATTAAACATAAGTCAACCACGTTAACCACAGGTCAACTGAATAAGCTTTCGTCAACCTAATAGAATCTATTAAACATATGTTAACATGTAGTTGACCTAAGTCAATCTAGTAAACCCGGTAAACCATGGTTAAGCGAGTAAACCTAGGTCAACCTAGTAAACCAAGTAAACCTAGTAAATGTAGCTCAACCTAATAAACCTAGATCAACCTAGTAAACCTAGTAAAACTAATAAAAATTATTCAACCCAATAAACATTATTATTTCAACCTAGTAAACCTAAGTCAACTTAGTAAATCTAGGTCAATATAATAAATCTATTAAACCTAGTAAAATTAGGTCAAACCAATAAACCTAGGTCAACCTAGTAAACCTAGCAAGCCTAAAAAACCTAATAAACCAAGGTTACCTTATAATACCTAGGTCACCATTGTCAACTTATTAAATCTAGGTTACCTAGTAAATTTAAGTCAACCTAGTAAGCCTAGGACAATCTAGTAAGTCTAGTAAACCTAGGTCAACCTAGTAAGTCTAGTAAACCTAGGTTAAGGTAAACCTAGTTTGATTATGGTTTAATATGGTTTATTAATGTGGTTTCCACATTATGGAATTATTTATTTTTCATATTGTTGTGATGTAATTTTTTGTTTGTCAAATTACAAAATTGTTTCTTGTTCATCACATTGGTTTTCATTGTGTAAAATTATTTATTGTTCATCATATTGCAATTTTGTTTTATTTTTACCACATTGGTAACAATATTGAATTTAATGCCCATGGTGACTCTAATTCACCATGGCACATGTTATCAACTGGATTGAACCTCAAGCTAAAAGAAGGCAATGTTAGGGTAACCACAAACCACGCTTAGCCAAGTAGCAAGCCCTACTAGGTCAGGAGAGGGCTCTCTCCATAAGGATCTCAGCCAAGATGACTGGATCAAGAAAATAATATTAGGATAGGTATAGTAGCACAAGGTGTGATTTGATTTTGAAGGGGTTTTGCTAGATCAGGAGGAGCTGGACAGTTAGGGCTAGGGAATTAGATCAAAATTGCAGGGTGTTCAATGGGGCGAGGTAGGCATAAGGTTTAGCGCTCTAGGGCTTGATGGGTGAGGTGTTTTAAGAATGTTGAGAAGCTAGGAAGAGCATGTGATTACCATGGATCCTTCCTAGACTATAGAAAACATATAATGGTGAATATCTCCCCAAAGCAGAGCAGTGATGTAATGAATTATGCCTATCAACTTGAAAACATTCACTTAGAAGCAACGAAATGATTAACGAAATACACAAAGCATATTAACATATGATCACAAGAGAAGAAAATGAACTAAACTCCATACCACATGGATCCCAAAAAAATAGCTGCAATTTTTATTAATCTCCTACTAAACTGCTACAAAATGATGTATAATCAAGGCATAAGCATCCAGCTGAGTCCAACCCTTTACAATGAGAAAGAATAAGAAGATATAGGCATTTCTTCAACCTCCTCCCATCCTCGGGGGTTGAATCCCTAAGATGAGGAGCTAATCTAACCAACACTATACAAGAAACATGAATATAGGCATCTTAACAACTTGCCTCTAAAAGTGAAAAACGTATTCATTTGAGCTCAAATTGACTTTTAATCTAATGAATCTACCCTCTACTACTAATTATCCATCATATTTACAAGACAAGTCATAATTTACAATAGTAAAACATCTTCCATGAGAGAAAATCCATGAACACAGTAAAAACACAAAAAAATAGCCATTCTATGCAAAATTTGCCCTACGCATAGCGTTATCGTCCCAACGCATAGCGCCACTTTCAGGTCCTTGTTTGAGGCCTTCTCGGCATCCAAATTGAGCTCATGATAGTTCATTGGAGAGGTATTCAAGTATCCTTTCCAAAACACTTGTAATATCTTCATTTGAAGCTCATTTGACCCCTCAACAGTTGATTCTCCCAACACTGCTTTAGTGTGTCCAAAAAGTGGCAGAAAGGTCATTTTTAGGGTGTTTTTTGACTTTTTGGTGGACAAATTCTGCCCAAAAAACTTAGAAAATCCATAGGGTGCATGTACTCATCGCTTTGAATCTAAAAATGCAAGCCATTTGTGCATTGGGTTCCCCTAGGAAAAGCACAGCTCCAGTGGCGCTACACATCGAGCCAGATTTTTTGTGTGTGCAATTTCCAAAATTTGCAAAACACAAAATCTTCTCCAAACCTAACCAAAATTGGTGAGAAGCACCATCATCAAGCATCTTAATGAGCTAAGAAATCTTCAGCAATCAACATAAGCCTATCCTCCTCTTTTTTTCCTTTTAGAACCTGCCTTAGCCTAGCTTTCATCTTTTTGACCCTCATGTTGCAAATTTTGTTTTGGGTCCTGTAATGGTAGGCCATGTGCCTACTCATCTGGTTGTCCATATTTCCCTTTCGCAATAGCTTCTCTAGATGCAAATTGACTCTCTCAAGCCAAGTCTCTTTATCATCCTTAATTTCCTTTTCAATAGGAGTCAAAGTGACCTGTGCCTCCTTGTTACCTTGTCATTTTACCTTGAGAAGTTCTAGCTCCATGACAATAGGCTTCTCACTCAACTGCTTGTTCTCTTATTCCAAATATGTGATGACATACTTGGCTCTCTCCAAATTATCCGTCAATGCTTGGACTTGAGCCTCCTTTTCCTGTATGATGATTTCATTTATTGTTTCTTCATCCTAAGCCTCTAAGTCAATTATTTCCATGCCATGATGAGTATAATGTTGCTCCAGCTCATCATGCTCTGTCAAATCAAAGTCCGTCTCTTTCTCCTCATCATCAAAACTTTCCTCTGGCATCTTTTCTTTCCATTTGTGCAGCTTCCGCACCCATACCTGCTGTGTTGATGAAGAAGGGAAAGCCCCTTCCACATCCTGTGGAGCTAGCATTTCCCAATGAGTTGATGAAGAAGGCAAGGTCCCTTCCACATCCTATGGAGAAAACACTTGCCTTTCAGATGCAAACAATCTCCTTGTGCCCCTCTGATATGTCATGTAAGTCCCGAGCACCTCGGTAGCTCTAATCTCTTTGGCCTTCTCATCTGTCTTCACCTAAGCACTACTAGAAGGTCCTCCTGATTCTTGGGACAGTGGTGGTGGAATTTGAGGATCCCTGAAGATGTCATGAGCAATAAATGTCTGTCAAGAGATGTTGAGGATGCTAAGATGATGAAGCATAGTCATCTTGATCAGGGAATAATGATAGATACTGCTCATCCACTGAGGGTATGGACATTTCTACACAAAATGGGCCCTCTTCTCAATTTTCCTGAATAAGAAATAAGGGAGGTTTAACATCCTCACCTTGGTAAAATGCATGATAAGTCGGATGTGATATGTGTACAGTCTAGAAAATACGCCCTCACAAGTGAAATATTTCATGATGATTTTCATCATGGCGGCATACTTGTCTTCAAGGAATCTGAAAGGAAAAAGCCTTTTCACCTCATTTTTGTACATGGGTTTGATGTAAGGCTCATAATAGTGTTCATCCAGGTCCTGTGCCTTATACCACTTCTCCCCTACATTTCAAATCATGGTTGCATCCGAAATAATGGAAGGTGAAACTGTAAATGTTACCCCAGCAAGAGTCACCTTGTTGTCCTGAAGATGGGCT
Organism: Pinus taeda; assembly: GCA_000404065.3. Classification (NCBI taxonomy): domain Eukaryota; kingdom Viridiplantae; phylum Streptophyta; class Pinopsida; order Pinales; family Pinaceae; genus Pinus; species Pinus taeda. The sequence continues at coordinate 15,873 of APFE031395009.1, forward strand.
ACAAAAATCCTGGTGAGTTCCAGATGGTGTTGAACTCTCTACCTACTCACAGAACTCATAGCACCCTAGATGTCAGAAACAAGTGACAGCTAACTGAGAGGCTTGTAATTCTCTAAGGTTTAATGGCTTGTCCCTAATAATCTTTCCTCCCTTGTGTGGTTTTCTCTGATGTCGAGATCTATCTGTCGAATTGTCACTACCTACATTTTCCTCCTCCTCATAGTCTCTGTCTTCTCTATCCATGTTTGCAAAGTTTGAGGTTGTACACTCCAAGAAAAGGGATAAAGGGAATGAGTAAGAGTGATTTAAGAGTGAGGGAATGGGAGATGACCTTGTGAGGTATTTTGGTAGGCTAGAAAATAAAGGGAAGGGTAGAATTATGAAAGTGAGGGAGAGGGGTTTGGGACCTTTTTCGAAATATAACTTGTGGGATGAAGGATGAGGAGGCATAGAATGTTATGGAGTGATGTAGGGAAGGGGTTTAGAGTTTTAGTGATAGGTGGTGGTAAAACTAGAGGGGATTAGGATTTCTAGAATGTCATTGAGGGAGAAACTAGGGTTTCATATTTTTCATGGTAAACTCCTTCAAACACTTCAATTGCAACTTCAATGATGAGGTAGAGGGAGTGCACTTACTTGTCTGAGAGATGAGAGGGTTCTTTGGAATTTTTTATGAAGTTTGGAGGCTTTCTGGTCTTTGCTTCTCAACGCGTAGTGCCAACTACAGACGCGCAACGCCACTTCTCAATGCACAGTGCAGTGTGATTTTGCACTACTGAAACCTCCCTACGCACAGCGTCCAACTCAGACACACAACAAGACCCCCTGAACATGCAGTGCCACCTCCACTGCTTGAAAAAATCAGAAATACAGTGATTGTTTCTGAGAAAACTAGCATTCCTAAAGAATGCTAGCCCTCTAGGTTTGGCAGCTACCCTAGAAACAACAATTTAAAGTAATTCAATGGTTTCTTCTATGTGTAACAGATAAGAGAAAGATAATGGAACCAACCTGGAACTTCCGCTTAATCCCTTGCTTGATCTCTCTCCCCTTTGATAGAGCCTGTAAGTCCTCCCCATACTTAACACACTTGGAGAGTACTTGCACAAGTATAGAAACAAAGAACCGTCAAAGCATCATGATCTATTACAACATAAACATTATAGAATCAGATATATAATGAACAAATGATAGCATTCACAAATGATAATATTCACAATTGCATAATCTTATGGAAGAAAACTTGAAGAGATTTATTAATAGAACGGAGAATTATAACCCATTTGTCTGATCTAGCATCATCCTCCCAGCTTCAATCCTTCTTCACCTCATGAAATAGCAAGATCACTTGAACAATACAATGCTCTTTCCCCAATTACAAACTATCAACACTTCCTTGCAATTCACAATATTCCAGCCCCTAGATCTCTTGGATGAGGGATCCATTTATAGATGTTTGCAAGGGTTTGAATCATCCATGGGGTTTGATTAGTGTCGTTCCACTTGTTACAATTGGTTCCACAAGAGAAGGGATTGGATTTTCTTAGATCCCTTATTCATCCTTGGGCGAATTCAGAGAGGCAAGTGGCATAGGAGAAAGTTCTGGAAGATTCCATGAGCAATCAACTAACAAATTTCTTGGACATTTGTCCATCCTCACCCATCGCACCCTATAGAAGGCCTAAATAGTATGCATCGTACCCTGGCAGTGTACCACTCAGTATGCATTGCACCTTGCCACTGGAGCAGTCAGTATGGTTCAATTTAGGCAGTTTCTAGATGGTTTCTTAGGTGGAACTTTTGGGGAATGATGTATTTAGATGACTATGTTCCTTTAGGGTATGAAACAACTCTTTTAGGGGTTGATAAGCCCTAATACATTGACATATAAGTTTGGGGTTGATGTGCCCAAATATGTCTATAACAGCGACACTTCACCACTGCTCCAAACGCGCAGCGCCAACCTCCAGAAGCATAGTGCCACTTCTCCTTGGCCCAAAACTCACTCAACCTCTCCTCTCTTCCTCACTTTTTGACTCCTTCTTTTCGAAAGGAGAATGATGAACTTGAAAATGAAATGTGACACCTTATACAGCAATAGATTTTGTTTTTTCACTAGAAAAACCCACTTTCTAATGTTTCTTGACCTTTTTCAAATCTTTGTTTTTAATGCCTTTCCTTCTTTGTTTCTTTTCAGGTGGATGATGCTCAACTTGAACTCATTTTTGCAGTGTTTCTTTATCTTGTAGAAAGGAGAGATGCATTGGTGCAGCCGGGATCATTTATTACATGAAGTGACTTAAAATTACATAAGAAATACTAATTAACTCAAAATACTCTATTTTCACCTCAAAAACATGTTTTTTGAGGTGAAAATTACATTAGTTAAAAAAAATAATTATATAGTGACTATGACTTACTAGCCATCATGCTTGAATTATTTATCATCCAAATACCCTTGCTGCCCTTTATTTACATTTTTAAATCATGCTCTTTTCCTTGGAAATGAAACCCTAAGACCTAATGAAACATGCCCTATGACCTAATGAAAGCATGACTGCAAATTCACCATGAAACCATAACTGAAGAAAACCTGAAGAAGGGTCAGCAAGTATACTCTATGAGGGAGAAATTAGATTTTCTGAAGAGAAGACAACCATCAGTGGATCATTTTGACATGACCTAATGAAATGATGTAAAAATTTCAGTATAGGACCCCTAAAATGAAAATGCAAAGAGCAAATTTGATCCCTACTGGAAGTTTGCAGATACTGATACTAACATTGGCCTTATTGGGGATGGAAGCTCCTTGGAGGTATCAAGAACACTGTAGACCATGTGCCTAGCTGATTGGGCCAAATACAGTCAAACAAACAGAAGACTAAAACAAGGAAAACCCCCTTTTTTTAACAATTTTTAAAGAAAAATGACTCAATACAAACTAAAAACTGACTCACAACCAACTCTAAACTTGACTATAAACCAAATCAACCAAACTTGACACAAATCATTCAAGCTTTATAGCCTTCACTTCGGGCCCCAATCTCAGATGATAGTGTACTTGAAACCTTGCAAGGAAAAGCAAACTGGTATATAGAATGAAGGTGAAGTAACTTAAGGGAACAACCTCAAAAGTAGTAGTGTTTCAGGAGCCTACCATTCACTGGTCCTCCTAAACATTCTTGACCATCCATTTCCTTTAACAAAAATGCATTATGTCCTCGATAAGCTGAGATTTATATGTTACTTTCCATAGATTGTCAAATTTACCATGCTTTCCTTTTTCCTCATTCCGTGCATCCCACTGCAACACTACATCTTCTAGCTGAAACTATTCTGCTTTTGTTTTTCGATCATAAATTTTCTTTATCCTCTCTTGCAACTGGAAAGAGTTTTGGGAAACCTCTTCCCTTGTTTGTTGAAGGCGAATCATTTGATTAATTCTGCGTTGAATATCATCCTCTTTGCTGCCAACTTCCTGTAATAATCTCATGACCGAGACTGAAAGTGATGTGGGAAATACTATATCAGTACCATAAACCAACTCAAAAGGGGACATACCTATTGATTTCTTGCTCCTCAATTTGTTGGCCCACGAGGCATTAACAAACATTCGATGCCAATTCTTCTTGTTTGCCTCCAACATTTTCTTGATAATGTTCACCAAGGGTATATTTGACGACTTAGCCAATCCATTGCCCTATGGGTAGTATGTCATGGAATGACCCAATGTAATATTGTACTTGTTGCAAAACTCAACCATCCTCTTTGACTTAAATGTTGCTTCATTATCTGTTATAATCTTGTGAGGGCAACCAAAAGGAGACAAGATATTAGATTCTAAAAACTGGATAATTACTGTGTCCATGGCTTGCCTTGTCGGAATGGCCTCAATCCACTTGGTGAAGTAATCGGTAGTTGTCAAAATCCATTTGTGTTGTGTTGATGATGTAGGATGGATTTCTCCTATGAAATCAAGTCCCCACTGTTGGAAAGGTGCGTTTATTTCAACTGGCTTCAGAGGAAGTGGAAGCAACTTTCTTTTTCCTTGAAAAACTTGGCATTCATGGTAGCTCATAACTATCTTATATAAATCTGAAAATAAAGTTGGCCAATAATATCCTTCTCTCAACAATTTGTTAGTTGTTGTTTTCTGGAACAATTGACCACCACAATCACCTCTATGAAAATCATTCATTACCTGCTGAGCTTCATCTTCAACCAAACAATTAATAAGAACTCCTCTCGGATATTTCCAATAAAGAGAATTACTTAAAATGCATAATTTTGCAGACTTTAGTTTTAGTGATCTACCTTTACTTCTTGACATTCCAGGAGGTGGCAAAAGATGCTGAAGAACATAAACTATATCAGAATACCAAGGTGATTTGAGAAACATTTCTGATACTTGAATGAGTGATCCATCATCTTGATCATCTGACACTGCTGTAATGATATTTATGTCTAGAGAATGCAAATTTGATTCAGCCATCAGTTTTTGCAAGCCTTGTCCTTTGATCAGTTTGGTAGGCTTAATCTCAAGATCATACTCCAACATTGATACTATCCACTTACCTCTTCCTCCCTCCGGATCAGTTTGCATGAGAACATCCTTGACGTCTATGTTATGAACATATGCTATAGTATGTGAATGCAGAATATATACTATGAAATCCTTCAATGCTTTTATAAGAGCCAGAGTGTGTTTTTCAATGATATTGTAATGCAAGGAAACATCTCGAATAGTTCTACTGAAAAAAGAAATGGGTTTCTCCACCTGATCCCCCTTTTGCATGAACATCGCAGCCATGGTGTGCTCAGATGCAAATGAAAATATAATAAAGTCATGAGTATAATCAGGACTGATCAAGACTGTGGCTTTGGTCAAAGCAAACTTTACCAAATTAAACGATTTCATGACATCCTCGGTCCATTTCATAGTGTTGTCCGTTTTCAACATATTAGTTAACTCACGTAAATGCTCAACCAAATTTGGTATAAATCTGTGTAAGAAATTCATCTTACCATTGAAAGCCTGAATCTCCTTTTTTGTTGTGTGGAAAGTCTATTTGTTGTATTGCCTCCACCCTTGAAAGATGAACGCGAATACCATATTTAGAAATTATATGATCAAGGAGTTTACCCTCGTCCATGGCAAAAAGACTCTTTTTCGGGTTTAGATAAATCTCGAACTTCCTACATTTCTGAAAGATAACCCTTAAGTGGTGAAAATGCTCATCATCAGAACCCAAAAATATCATCACATCATCTAAATAGACTACCAATAAAACATCCTTCTCATTACAAAACTTATGTCCATCGCCCATTGAAAAGTGGCTATGGGATTCTTCAACCAAAATGGCATTTTGGCATATTGAAAAGTTCCCCATGGTGTTGTGAAGGTAGTTTTGTCTTGGTGTCTTTCATGCACCAAGATCTGATTATAGCCTGAGTAGCCATCTAGTAGTGTCATCTATCATGCTCCAACTACTCTCTGCAGAATATGGTCAATCTTAGGAAGAGGGTAATTATCCTTTAAGGACACTTTGTTGAGGTTCCGGAAATCTATGCACAACCTTATTTCTCCAGTCTTCTTTGTATCGGGACCAAATTTGAAATCCAATTAGAAAATCTAACTGGAACAATGATGCCAGCTTTAAACAATCTATTTACCTCTTTCTCGATGGATGGCAGCAGCTTTGGATTGATTCTTCTCAACTTTTGTCTAAAATGTTTTTGATCCAGCTTGATAGGAATAGTATGATGAATGATATTCTTGTCATACACTTTCAAATCTAAATAATCCCATGCAAAAACATCAAAAAATTCAGAAAGTAACCTAACATACTTAGCCTTTACATCGAGAGACAATGTTTTTGATAACTTTACAAGCTTGGGTTGGTTAGTTGTTCCAAGATTTACATCTTCAACTCCTTCGTCTGTAGGAACCAAAGTCGGTTTTCTTGCCACATCATCTTGATCAAAGAGCTCCTCTAAAGGTATGAGACCTCTAGGAATAATATTATCCTTTAGCTGTAAAACCTCCATCTAATTTACCTCAATATCGTGTTCATCAGAATCACAAACATCATTAGTTAAAGCATTCTTAAACTTTTCTTCATTCTACAAAAAGGCATTAATTTTATTTTCATCCCAAAAAACTTGCCCATACCTCAAATTATTAGGAACAACAGGCCTATGTTTGACATGAATTTCAAATTTGTTGCTAGAACTGATTGGAATCTTCAAATTGCCGGCTACAGTGGCTAGTGAATCTGTAATGATGTTTTGAGTCCGGGGTACCGCTGTCTAGGTATATTCTAGAAACATCTTCAAAATATCCAGAATTGCATTTCTGTAGGCTCTCATCCACGGATGTTTTGCTTGATATTCTCCTTTTACTTATTTAATCACCAGCTCTGAATCACCATAAACAGAAATCCTTTTCACATCCAGTTTCTTTAAAATTTTAAGACCTGTAATAAAAGCCTCATACTCTGCTTCATTATTAGAGAAATCAAAATCTAACTTGTAGGAACATACTCTAACATTAATTGGGACCTTGGCAGGCTAGAAAGTAGGGCTTTGAATCCAAATTCCAATACCAACACCATCTTTACCCACAGCATCATCGAAGTCCATGCTCCAAAGGCCGGCTTCATCTTCTAAATGTTGGAATTTTGTTTCTTTCTCAAACTTACCTTTGCTGATTACTTCATTTTTCTGATCTTCATCGACCTTTTGCTGTTGTGTAGGCTGCTCAAAAGAAATTTCTATTTTTTCTTTTTCTTGATTAAGAACTGCTCTAAAATTCTCGGAAATTTCTAGTACGTCTCTAGTTCTACAAGCTAAATATCTACATCATTGAATCCACTATCAAAGTATGAAACAAAGGACTCTAAATCAGTATGTACAACATTTATCGGATGATTCACAGGCTTCTCTTTACTAGCGATCATATACTTCATATTCTTTTCCCAGTACAACTTTCTCAATTGACAGAAAACAGGGATGGTAGCATAAGAGAAATCAAGTTGTAAAGTTCCTTTGAGTTTAGCTTCCCACGATCTAGATAAAAGCATACCAAATCGAGGCTGTATATCAGCAACTACCACATCCATCAAGACATTTTTGGCTGGGATTTGATCTAAAGAAACCACCAAATCTTTGATGAGACCAATGCAATGAACTCTACCAAAGTCAAATGAGTACAAATCATGATATTTCTGAGTGATATCCAGGCCCAACTTTTCCATAATAGCTTTGGGCATCAAATTATGGGAAGCTCCAAAATCTCACATAACATTATGGAGAATATACTCATGCAGTCTAAGACTCAAATAAAAGGGAGGGACTTTGCTATCTTCAAGATGACCTTCTATGGCTGGACCAAAAATGAGTTCAGGATGATCATCCTCGACATTCACCATGTCTAACAAAGGATCTATTTGCAATATTCTAGATACATGGTGTTTATAATTGCTATTCTTAACAAGTTCAGTCAAAGGAATGGACACTTTTAATTTACCAATTTCACTTTCTAAATTAAAGGATGAAACTTTTTCTACCTCTTTGACACCAATGTCCTTCTTATCTGTTTTCTCTTTCATTGCACTATCTTTTTTCTAATTGTTCTTCTCATTTGCAGCAACACTTGTTGATGGTACCTTGTTGAGATTTCGATCAAAAAGCTCTTTTCCTTTCTTCTGAGTGTTTGAGGAATCATTCTTTGATTGCACATCCTTTCTTTTCTGAATGGGATTGACCGGTACATCTCTGCTCGTTAAAGAGTACTATCTCTGCTGTGTAGTCAAAGAATTCATATAACCATGCTGATAATCATCAGATTTAGCCTCCAAAACCACATCATTTGCTAAGATGTAATCCTCATCCCTTTGAATCTCTGGAACTTCTGCGTATTCTTCATCTTCAGTTAGAAATATGGGCATACTATCAGTAATGAAAAAGTGATTTGTTTCAATTATCGGCTCTTCCTCATCTTCTTCTTCCATTCCTTGAACATAATTCTATTGTAAGGGAGTTATGATCTACTATTGTTGTGCTGGTTACTCTGGTGCTTTTTGTTGTCTCTGCCTGATTCAGAATTAGGGCTACTATTTTCCTCTGAAATTTGGATTATGGATTTGTGGTTCAAGTCTATCTGTGATGGATAACTGATCAACCATCTTCTCCACTGTTCGAATCAATGTGTCCATCTTTACATGTGAAGTAAATGCTTCTTCCTTCATGGTCACTCTTTTCTCATATCTCATTCTTTCTCTTTTGGCCAGCAAGTTTGCTTCTACACTCACAGTATTCTTTTCCATGTCTTCTAGTGTTGTAGGATCACGTTCCCGAAACTGATATGCCAAATCAGCATCAAAACCATTCGGAAACTTGAGCAAAGCCAATCCCTCTGGCGGTTTAATGTTTGCGGGAATATCATTGTATACTGCATTAAACCTCACACAATAGTCTTGCACACTCTCGCCGACATTTCTTTTGATTTTCTCATACTCGAACAAAATCAAAAGTCGATTCTTCTTCACCTCCCATCGATCCAAGAATTGCATATGGAGGATTGGTAAAGTGATGATAGAAGCTGCTAGTAAAGCTCTGAACCATTTTCAAACTTCACCTCCAAAGCTTTGTACAAACAATATCATCATCACATCTTCAATCTCTACTTCATGGAGGTCAAAGAAATCATTCATTTCAACTACATGTTGTTGAGTTGTAATGGTTTGAGTGGCATCAAAGAATGGTATTTTGGTTTGATAATCAGCGGGCATGGCACCAAGATTCTGAGGTAAAACAAGGGGTGCATACTGGGCATCCATAACTTGAGGTGGAGGAGGTGGATTTAAAGCAAAGATTGGGGTACTCAGTATATTCAACGGGGAATTAACAACAACTGGAGTAGTAGGAACTATTTGTAAAGATGAAAGAAATAGGTAAGGAACTGTTTGAGTTGCAGTGGATGAAAAGGAACTATTTCAAAAATTAAAAGATGGCCTATTTTTCACCCAAATGTCTACGTTTGAAGAAAGTTTCTGCAACTGATCGAGAGCATGAATAAGATGTGACCCTAGTTTGGTTTGTGTAAACAAGTCTTCAATAGGCTATTCAAGAGATATAGAGGAATCAACAACTATTTGATCAATCCAATTCAAACATTTACTGCGAAATAGACTTTGCTCAAAATGAACATTGAACTCAATATCTTGTAGAGTGTCTAACCTTTCTAGGAGTGAATGAACACAAGGAATGAAAACTTCACTTGAATGTTCTTCCACCACACTAAGTTTCTCTATAGATTTCTTAGATTTCCACCCAATTTGTTGAGGATCACTGACAATGGCTAGAGGATTCAGATCTGGATTGGATCTTGTGTACTTTCGCGAAGCCAGTATGCTCAATTTTGAAATTTTATATATTTATTTACAACTTTCCAATTCAACCTGGTAAATTCTAAAACTCATCATCCATAAGCTTAAGAATTCAAATGAAAGATACTACCAGGGTGATTAATATTTCGATCCCATTATGGTCGCCACTACGTTATCACCTAGATTGAACCTCAAGATAAAATAAGGCAATGCCAGGGTAACCACAAACCATGCTTAGCCAAGTAGCTAGCCCTACTAGGCCAAGAGAGGGCTATCTCTGTAAGGATATCAGCCAAGATGACTCAATCAGGAAAATAATATTAGGCTAGGTATAGTAGCACAAGGTTTGATTTGATTTTGAAGGGGTTTTGCTAGATCAAGAGGATCTTGACAGTTAGGGCTAGGGAATTAGGTCAAAATTGTAGGGTGTTCAATGGGGCAAGGTAGGCATAAGGTTTAGCACTCTAGGGCTTGATGGGTGAGGTGTTTTAAGACTGGTGAGAAGCTAGGAAGAGCATGTGATTACCATGGATCCTTCCTAGACTGTAGAAAACATATAATGGTGAATATTTCCCCAAAGAAGACCAGTGACGTAATGAATTCTGCCTATCAACTTGAAAACATTCACTTAGAAGCAATGAAATTATTAACGAAATACACAAAACATATTAACATATGATCATAAGAGAAGAAACTGAAATAAACTCCATACCACATGGATCTCAAAAAAATAGCTGCAATTTTTATTAATCTCTTGCTAAACTGCTACAAAATGATGTATAATCAAGGCATAAGCATCCATCTGAGTCCAACCCTTTACAATGAGAAAGAATAAGAAGATATAGGCATTTTTTCAACCTCCTCCCATCCTTAGCGGTCAAATCCCTAAAATGAGGAGCTAATATAACCAACACTGAACAAGAAACAGGAATATAGGAATCTTAACAACTTACCTCTAAAAGTGAAAAACTGATTCATTTGAGCTCAAATTGACTTTCAATCTAATGAATCTACCCTCTACTACTAATTATCCATCATATTTACAAGCCAAGTCATAATTTACAATATTAAAACATCCTCCATGAGAGAAAATCCATGAACACAGTCAAAACACAGAAAAATAGCCATCCTATGCAAAATTTTCCCTACTTATAGCGCCATTGGTCCAACGCACAATGCCATTTTCATGTCCTTCTTGGAGGCCTTCCTGGCATCCAAATTGAGCTCATGATAGCTCATTGGAAATATCTTCAAGTATAATTTCCAAAACACCTAGAATTGCTTCATTTCAAGCTCATTTTACCCCTCAAAAGTTGATTCTCCCAAGACTGCTTCTGTGTGTCCAAAAAGTGGAAGAAAGGTCATTTTCAGGGTGTTTTTTGACTTTTTGGTGGACCAATTCTGCCCCAAAAACTTATCAAATCCATAGGGTGCATGTACTGATCGCTCTAAATACAAAAATGCAAGCCATTTGTGCATTAGGTTCCCCTAGGAAAAGTTGGCGCTGCGTGTTGACCCAGATTTCTTGTGTGTGCAATTTCCAAAATTTGCAAAAAACAAAATCTTCTCCAAACCTGACCAAAATTGGTGAGAATCACCATCATCAAGCATATTTATGAGCCAAGGAAGCTTCAGCAAGCAACCTAAGCCTATCCTTGTCTTTTTTCCCCTTTACAGCCTGCCTTAGCCTAGTTTTCATCTTTTTGACCCTCATGTTGCAAATTTTGTTTCGGGTCCTGTAATGGTAAGCCATGTGCCTGATCATCTGGTTTTCCCTATTGGCCCTCTGCAACAACTTCTCTAGGTGAAAATTCACTCTCTCAAGCCAAGTCTCTCTATCATCCTCAATTTCCTTCTCAATAAGAGTCAAAGTGACTTGTGCCTCCTTCTTACCTTGTCATTTTACCTTGAGAAGTTCCAGCTCCAGGAGGACCTAATTGTCACTCAACTGCTTGTTCTCTTTTTCCAAATATTTGATGACATACTTTGCTCTCTCCAAATTTTCCATCAATGCTTGGACTTGAGCCTCCTTTTCCTATATGATGATGTCCTTTATTTTTTCTTCATCTTGAGCCTCTAAGTCAATTATTTCCATGCCATGATGAGTATAATGCTACTCTGGCTCATCATGCTCTGTCATATCAAAGTCTCTCTCTTTCTCCTCATCATCAAAACTTTCCTTCAACATCTTTCCTTTCCCTTTGTGTAACTGCTGCACCTGTACCTGCTGCGTTGATGAAGAAAGTAAATCCCCTTCAACATCCTCTGGAGTTAGGATTTGCCTATGAGTTGATGAAGAAGGCAAGGTCCCTTCCACATCCTATGGAGAAAACACTTTCCTTTCAGCTGAAAACAATCTCCTTGTGCCCCTCTGATATGTCATGTAAGTCCTAGGCACCTCGGTAGCTCTAGTCTCTTTGGCCTTCTCATCTGTCTTCAACTGAGCACTGCTAGAAGGTCCTCCTGATTCTTGGGACACTGGTGGAGGAATTTGAGGACCCCTGAAGACGTCATGAGCAACAAATGTCTCCGAAGAGATGTTGAGGAGGCTAAGATGATGAAGCACAATCATCTTGATCAGGGAATAATGATAGAGACTGCTCATTTGTTGAGGGTATAGCTTTTTCTGCACAAAATGGGCCATCTTCTCAATATTCATTTACAAGAAATAAGGGAGCTTTAACATCCTCACCTTGGTAAAATGCATGAGAAGATGGATGTGATATGTGTACAGTCTGGAAAATTTTCCCTCACAAGTGAAATATTTCATGATGATTTTCATCATGAGGGCATACTTGTCTTCAAGGAATCTGAAAGCAAAAATCCTTTTCGCCTCATTTCTGTACCTGGGTTTGATGTAAGGCTCATAATAGTGTTCATCCAGGTCCTGTGCTTTGTACCACTTCTCCCCTACATTCAAAATCCTGGTTGCAACCGAAATAATGGAAGGTGAAACTGTAAATGTCACCCCAGCAAGAGTCACCTTGTTGTCCTGAAGATGGGCTACAAAAATCCTGGTGAGCTCGGGATGGTGTTGAACTCTCTCTTCCTGCTCACAGAACTCATAGTACCCTAGATGTCTGAAACAAGTAGTAGCTAACTGAGAGGCTTGCAATTCTCTGAGGTTTAATGGCTCTTCCCTAATAATCTTGCCTCCCTTGTGTGGTTTTCTCTGATGCCGAGGTCTATCTATCGAACTGTCACTTCCTGTATTTTCCTCCTCCTCATAGTCTCTATCTTCTCTGTCCATGTTTGCAAAGTTTGAGGTTGTAAACTCAAATAAAAGGGATGAATGGAATTAGTAAGAGTGATTTAGGAGTGAGGGAATGGGAGATGACCTTGTGAGGTATTTTGGTAGGGTAGAAAATGAAGGGAAGGGTACGAATTATGAAAGTGAGGGAGAGGGGTTTAGGCCCTTTTTCGAAATATAACTTGTGGGATGAAGGATGATGAGGTATAGAATGTTATGGAGTGATGTAGGGAAGGAGTTTAGAGTTTTAGTGATAGGTGGTGAGAAAAATAGAGGGGATTAGCGTTTCTAGAATGTCATTTTGGGAGAAACTAGGGTTTGACATTTGTCATGGTAAATTCCTTCAAATACTTCAATTGCAACTTCAATGATGAGGTAAAGGGAGTGCACTTACTTGTTTGAGAGATGAGAGGGTTCTTTGGAAGTTTTTATGAATTTTGGAGGCTTTCTGGTATTTGCTGCTCAATACGCAGTGCCAACTACAAACGTGCAGTGCTACTTCTCAACGCGCAACGCAGTGTAATTTTGCACTGTTGAAACCTCCCTACATGCAACGCCCAGCTCAGACATGCAACGCCACCCCATGAACGTGTAGCGCCACCTCCATTGCCTGAAACGCACAATGACACTTCACCACTACTCCAAACGAGCAGTGCCGACCTCCAGAAGCGCAACACCACTTCTCCTTAGCCCAAAACTCACTCAAACTCTCCTCTTTTCCTCACTTTTTGACTCCTTCTTTGCCAAATGAGAATGATGAACTTGAAAATGAAATGTGACACCTTATATAGGAGTAGATTTTGATTTTTCACTAGAAAAACCTATTTTCTAATGTTTCTTGTCCTTTTTCAAATCTCTGTTTTTAATGCCTTTCCTTTTTTTTTTCTTTTCAGGTGGATGATGCTCAACTTGAACTCATTTTTGTTTCGTGTTTCTTTGTCTTGTAGCAAGGAGAGATGCATTGGTACATCCGGGATCATTTGTTACATAAAGTGACTTAAAATTACATAAGAAATACAAATTAACTCAAAATACCCTGTTTTCACCTCAAAAACATGTTTTTTGAGGTGAAAATTACATTAGTTAAAAAGATAATTATATAGTGACTATGACTTACTAGCCATCATGCTTGACTTATTTATCATCCTCATACCCTTGTTGCCCTTTATTTACACTTTTAAATCATGCTCTTGTCCTTGGAAATGAAACCCTAAGACCTAATGAAACATTCCCTATGACCTAATGAAAGCATGACTACAAATTGACCATGAAACCATAACTAAAGACAACCTGAAGAAGGGTTAGCAAGTATGCTCTATGAGGGAGAAATTACATTTTCAGAAGAGAATACAACCATCAGAGGATCAGTTTGACATGACCTAATGAAATGATGTAAAAATTTGAGTATGGGACCCCTAAACTAAAAATGCAAAGAGAAAATTTGATCCTTGATGGAAGTATGCAGATACTAACACTAACAGCACCCATGTTGATTATGGTTTACTTTGATACTTATGTTGACTATCGCTAACCATGTTTACCATGTTAACCATAGTCAACCATAGTCAAATATAGGTGACATGTGTTAATGTATAATTAGTATGTTATCAATGTCTATGTAGACCTTGTAAATCTAGGTCAAGCTTATTGACTATGGCTAACCATGGTTGACTGTGGTTGACCTAGTGAACATGGGATGACCTTGTAAACATAAATTAACCAAATAAACATAGTAGACATATGTCAACCTAGTAAACCAAGTTAAAATTGTGACAACATTTATTATTTATGAAATTGTGATGTCATTTTTTTTTACTTTGAAATATTTGTGTTGTTTGTCACATTTCAATGTCTTCACACTATGAAGTTGTTTTTATATTTTCACATTGTAACATTGTCCATTGTTTATGACATTCTGATGTCATTTCTTGTTTATCAAATTACAACATTGTTTGTTGCTCATCACATTGCAATGTTGTTTGTTGTTCATCACATTATGATTTCGTTTTATATTTGTGGCATTATGATGTTATTCAGTTTTTGTTACATTACGATGTTGTTTTTTGTTTGTCACATTGAGAACAATATTAAAGTTAATGCCCAAGGTGACTATGATTTGTAAAGCAATGCATGGTTATGCATATAACGGTTGTCTTTCTCTCTTGTTCTAGATAGAAATTATTTTCTTTCGTTAATGGTATCTAGTTCATGACCTTTTGACGACATCTATTTACATAAATGTTGACACATTTTTGTTTGATACAATATGATGTTGGTATCAATATGTGATATTGCCATTTTAATTTGTGAACATACTTGTCTATGTTCAACCATGTTTTTCACATTGCAATGTCAATTTTTGAACATGGTTGTCTATGGTCAATTATGGTTGACTATGGGTGAACATTGCTAACCATGGTTGTCAATTTTTAACTATAAATGAATATGTTTGACCATGTTCACTATGGTTGACAATAGTTAAGCTAGTTTGAGCATGGTTGAATATCTTTGCATCATTGAAAAATGTTCCAAAAATATTATTATTGTTTCTAAACCTTTTTAAAATTTGGGCATGGTTGACTAAGGTTAACTATTGTCAACCATGCTTGACTATATAGTTGAATAGGGTTGACTGTGATTAAAAATGAGATTGTTGAGCATGATATCTATGTTTAACTATAAACATGTTGAACACATTAGCTCTCATTAACAATAGGTGAACGCGATGTACATACTTACTATAGTTCACCAAATCAATAATGATTAACATATATTAATATATAGATTAATATAATAAATTTAATGTATAGCTTAATACCATAAATATGTAATCTACATATTATTAATATGCAGATAAATGTATTATTAATATATCAATAAGATAAATATATAAAATATATTAATGTATTATTATAAAATTTATTAAAGTTTAAAAAATATTATTAATAACCATAAAAAATTCCTCATTAATAAATCTTATTATTGTTAATGCTTATTAATAAAGTTATTAAATATTATTAATAAATTTTATTAAGTAACTTTAAACTTACTTTTAATACTATTACTTTTACTTACATTTTATTATTGCTATTTTATCTAAATATCATAGAAAGGAATATATATATAATATATATATATATTATAATATATATATATATATATATATTTTAATTAATAAATTTAAATCTAAATTAACTATTAAAATTAAGGGATATAACAGCTAAATCATATTATAAAAATATTAGATTAAAATACTAACATTTAAAAGTTAAGATACATATTATATTAACATCCACATTTGCACGGATTTCAAGAACATAATTTTGAAATTAAAATTGAAGTTAAAGTTATTTTATTCCGTTTTGAGCATAAATGTTGTCACAATAATTTTGAAATTAAAATTAAAGTTTAAGTTATTTTATTCTATTTTGAGCATCGATGGAATGTTGAAAGTTTTTTATTAATGATTATAGCTAATTTTAGTAACAGTTATTTTAGTTTTTAAATTTTTATTTGGCTTATATTTTATAATAGCCTTAATTTTATTTATTAGTCTTTGCTAATATAAAATTTTAGCAATAGATTTCATGTTATGCTATCTATAATGTTTAATGTTGAAAAATACAATGTTTAATTTTGAAAAATAAATATTTGTTTTTAATATGATTTTAAAAACTAGTGTTTAAACATTTGATTGGACCATAATTTAAATATTTTATTGCACCCACACAATATAATGACATGTGGATAACAATGTCACATATTTTATGTCATAGTTAATGGATATAGTTGTGATATTCATGCATGATTTTAGATATTTGTGTAGTAATTTTGTATTCTTAAGCTTTGTAGTAGACTCATACAAAAACAAAGTCCTTGAAAATTGCTCACTTAAATAACATATTTACCATCAATTACTACTAACCATATTTAAAGTAAATCTTTGCATTAAAAATAGATAGGAATAAGATGTAACTAAATATATTTACAAGGGTTACTTTCCACCATTATTTATGTTTTCCTTAGCATTTATGTAGGAGTAAATTACTAGTGTTTACTACTCTCCAAAATGTATGCAAATCTTTGTGCTTGAGCCAACAATTAATTAATCCACTTCATAGCGCAATTGGTTCGTTCCTTCCAAAAGAAAAATTATAGGATTATATTTTACTATTCACCACTATTAATTTAAGCTTAACCCACCTAAGTTACAACTTTTTTATTTTTTCCAAACAATAATTTGAAACTTGAATGAAATGGGCTAAAATGCTATGGAACATTTGTTTATTATGAGTTGAATCTAGGTTTATGGATTATTTCGACATGGATATCCATTATAGACCTATTATGTATGTACAAATGTGATTTAAAAGGGATTGAAATTCAGCCCCATCAATAAAATAAAATAAATCCAATGATGATTAGAAACCAAAAAAACGTTCATTCAATGCATTTTTTACTAAAACATAGATAGAGCCTGACAACACCAACAAGACATCATGATTATGGGATTATGTTCTTAATCATCACCCAATAATACTTATTAGAATTAAAAAAAAATGATGATATGCTACTCCTGTCCCACTCTTCCATCATAATAACTCAAGTGATCTTCTTGGTTCTGATGGGTTGGATTTATTTCCCTCGAATATTGTCAATTGGATGACTCAAAATATGAGAAGATGATCTTGTATAGGTAGGGGCAGACTCCCTGATCGGGCCTATAGTAAAATTCTAACATTTGCATAGGAAAACCATGAAGGCATCCAGGTCATGTATGGAAACGTTGATAACGTAAATCCCTCCTTCCTCCACAATTCATTCCACGTGCTCTATGTTCATCTCTGGCTGCTCCTCTCCACCCCTAGCATGTCCTTGCGTTGCAATTCTAAACAACTGGAAAATCTCGATTCTCAGCATAATATACATCTACAAAGATGATAAGTGTCATATTATAATCACAATGTGGATATAAGTACATTTACAACTACAATTATATATGGATATGACAATGGGAATATAATAATAATAATATACTTGAAAGGAGATGTCATTATCTCTCATTGACTTTAGTTTTCTTGGGTAGATTTTCTGGTTCCGCAGATTGCACGCGATGGGTGTGTATTACAAGCAGAGAATTGTCAGACATGTAATTATCTAACCGAATTCATCACTGCCACACTACTTCCAGTGTGTCCATTGCCTTACTATTCACCACCTCAATGCACCAAAGTTTGAAGGGCCAATACCGTCTAACCGACTCAAATTTTTTATACATATAGGTGCTCAATAGAATCATGTATACCACTCTCTGTTTGAGTTTTTTGTGTGTAAGTTGACAGTTGTAGATGCGGTTTATTGTATTCTTGTGTGCTATATTTCTTTCAAGTGGCATCAGTGATGTGGCCCATCCACACGGCCCCATGCCAGCTCAGCCCTCACGGTACTTCACGGATATTTGTTATGGATTATGGTTTGATTGCTGATATTTTTTTGGTTCGATTTGGCAATGAATGCGAAGGTGATTGTTAATCTACCTCCCGGTACTTGCTCGTCCTTATTGTGACACATGTCCGCCTCGAGTCTGCAAAAAACCCTAATCTCCTATTACCCTTTTCCCTTGTCAACTCGCGCTCATTTGCATTGTTCTCCGTCATTTTCACTGCTCTGTGGTTTCTCTTCACAGCTCGGCTCCGCCTCTGTGTTAACTGCCTGTATATGATGATACTATGTTGAATCTTTGGGGGTTTCTTGCTAAATATCATGGTTTGACACTGTATGTTTGCCTGCGTATCTGGTTCATGCGTTTCACTGGTAAGTATGGCTCTTTACTTGGTTTTCTATTGGCTTTTCCTTGGCTATGTTCGGTTGACTGGTTATCTTTCTGTATTGTTGCTTGACTCGGCCAAAGGCGCTGCAATTTATGGTAAATTCTTAGTGTTGAGGGTTTCTACTGTGCTCAGTGGCAATGTGCAGCTGGTTAGTCTGCAACTTGGTCTTCTCCGGCGCTCAACTCAATGCTCAGGTAACTAATCTGGTTCCCTGCTATTTTTGCTTATTCGCTTCTCGAGCTATAACTAACAAACTCGGCCCCTCCGTAGTCAGGGTTTTGTCTCGATGAACAGAGGACTCGTTCACCTACAGGTATGGCATTCTCCCTTTTGCCATACTCGTCTTCCTTCCAGTTAATTCGTTCTTTTTTTAAGCTTATGGTTCATTGCTTGGTTCAGGGTTCTGTTATACAATCAAACCCTAACTTATTTCTTTATCGTTGTTACAGGTGACGGCTCCGTGGCTCTTCGCACAGGTTACAGCATTGTCCTTCCGGGTAGTTCTGCTCTCTGTATTAGTTGATTTCGTGTTCTTTAGTTTGCCTGTATCTTCTTGTTAGACTGTAGACTTTGATGCCCTGGTGGCCTTCTGCTATTTACTGTAGTTTCGCGTCTATATAGTTTTGGTTGATGTAGTGGTTGAGGGTTTGAGTTGCTCCCAACCGTGGTCGTGACTCATAGGTTCTCTGTCACTTCTGTTAGTGGGTGATGCGGTTCATCAAACCCTCATCACGAGATTCATTTGTGTAATATTTGATTGTACAGGCCTGCAATGTAATATATATATATAATTTTGAATTTGCAAATTTCGTGGTTAATCTCTGAGATTGTTTCTTACCCGGTTTCGACCGTGGGTCATTATACTTCTCGACTTTATTCACCTTTCTCACGCCTGTTGTTCGCTCGTCTTGATTTATCTTGCACTCGGTTATTTGGAATGTCATCCTGTGTTTACCTGTAATGATATCTGTCATGCAATAATTTATATATGCTTGAGTTTGTTTCGTGACTCTCGGTCACTATGTTTGCCTGCACGAATTATTTGTACAACAATATATTTGGATAGAATTCTTAACGCAGAGGACTCATGTATTTCGATTTTACATCTATTTGTGGACAAAATATTTTGATGAAGGAAAATATTTGACTTCTATTACTTTATTTCTCTCTTTCTATTACTTAGCTGCCGAACCCTTTCTGGGCTTTTGGTCTGTCCATTTATACAATAGGTACAGGTAGTTTGATAACTGTAGGCAGTTACCTTTTACAGTTTGTCAGACAGTTATGTCATTTCAGTTTTTCTTGGCAGTTACTAAAACTTTCTCTGCCTGTCTTCATTTTTCTAATTTGTCTCTTTGGTCCCACAAAGGATTTGTTGTTTACATTATTGGTATTAATCTAATTCTATCAACTACAATTGACACCTATTGCTACAGTAAAGTAAAATAAAATAAAATTAACCAACACAAACTAAAAGTTGTAGTTGACTTCGGTAGAAAAATAAAAATAAAAATGCAAGAACCTGACAGACTTGATGTCCTTTGTCGAACTGTTTATCTTTCCCAATCTTCTTCAGAAACTTTGTCCGCCCTGTCTCGGTCTTCGCCCTGTCGACCAGATGCTCCTGCATCAGGCTGACGGGGTAAAAGAGAGATCTCATGGCTCCGTTCCATGAGCTCCTCCACCGAGTAGCCTGCCTGTTGAATCTGTGCTTCGTCGAGCCAGGAACTGTCCTCCATTGGACGGTTCTTCCACTTGACGAGATAACGCAGATACTCCTTTCTGCGCGTCTTCTTGGCTAGTTGTGTGCTAATGATTCCTTCGATTTCATGAGTTTTAACCGATGGTAACTGTTTCTTCCAAAGACTGCTCTCGAACTGGGTGTCCCGTTGTGGCTGTACCATGTTTTTATCTTCTGCCTGGGCATGATATGGAAACAGGTCTGCCACGTTGAATATGGGCGATGTGCCTATATCAGGTGGCAGCTGAATTTCATATGCATTCGCTGAAAACTTGCGAAGAATTTTGCATGGGCCGATTTTCTTAAACTTCAGCTTGTTATACGTACCCTTAGGAAACCGTTCCCGATGTAAATGCGCAAGCACTTCGTCCCCAATCTCGAAATGTACCTCACGCCGTTTGCTATCTGCATGATGTTTATATTTCTGCGTGCTGTCCTGTAATCTCAATTTAACTTTCTCATGCAGTTCGCTCATCGCTTCGGCAAAATATTCCCCGTCTGCACTCCTCCTGTCTAGTTGTCCTAGGTCACGTAATTCATGTACTCCCCGCGGATGCATACCATATAAGATTTGGAATGGGCTCAGACCTGTGCTCCGATTAGGCGAATCGTTATAAGTGAATTCTGCCTAGGCCAGAGCTCGATCCCACAATCGCGAGTTCTCCCCTGTCAAACTTCGCAATAAGTTGCCCAAACTCCTGCTCACCACTTCCGTCTGTCCATCAGTCTGCGGGTGATACGCGGAACTGAAATTTAACTGTGTGCCCAGCTTTTTCCATAGGGTGCGCCAAAAATGCCCTGTAAATTTTACATCCCTGTCTGAAACTATAGTTTTTGGTAAGCCATGTAATCAAACTACTTCTGTGAAGAAGAGGTGTGCCACATTGGTGGCGCCGCTAGTCTTCCGGCACAGAATGAAATGAGCCATCTTTGAAAATCTATCCACCACCACCATCACTGAATCATAACCCCGCTTTGTTCTAGGCAATCCTAGGACAAAGTCAATGCTGACTGAATCCCATGGTCTGCTTGGAACTGGTAGGGGCGTATATAACCCAGTATTCTGGCTGTGTCCTTTCGCCAGTTGGCAGATTTTACACCTGGTTACATACCTCTGTACGTCCTGACTCATTTTTGGCCAGTAATAAAAATGTCCTAGCTGTTCCAATGTTTTATCAATGCCAAAATGTCCTGCTAAACCTCCGCTATGTTTCTCTTTCACTAGATTTTCCCTCATCGAACAATCTGGAATACATAGTTGTCCACCACGAAATAACAATCCTTCCTGCAAATTAAAATCTAGCCATGGGCTTGTATTTTGTAAGACAGGATTTTGGCATGCCTCAAAGGCTTCCTTGAAATCCGCGTCCATCTGGTACAAATCCTTCAAATACTCAAATCCCATCACCAGTATGTCGCTTTCCTGTAAGAGAAAAGCTCTTCTGCTTAAAGCATCTGCCACTTTGTTGACTTTCCCACTTATATGATTCAACACGAAAGTAAAACTTTGTAGGTACTCCACCCACTTGGCGTGCTTATGGTTCAATTTGTGCTGCTGTGTTATGTACTGTAACGCAGAATTATCAGAGAACAAAATGAACTCATTACCTAGTAAGTAGTGCCTCCAATGCTTCAAGGCTTGAACCACTGCATTAGAATGCTTTGTCGTATGACGAATACTTCTGCCGGCTTTCATTTAGTTTCTCACTAAAGAATGCCACTGGTCTGTCCTCTTGACTGAGTACAACACTGATAGCTGTCCCGCTTGCATCACACCGAACCTGAAAAGGTTTGTTGAAATTGGGCAGCCTCAAGATTGGCCTCTCCGTTATTTTCCGCTTCATAAGTTGAAAACTGTCTTCTGCTGCTTTAGTCCAGCAAAAAGGTTGACTGGCCTTATTGATGGTCTCTAGCATTGGCGCACAGATTTCACTAAAATTCTTAATAAACTTTCTGTAAAAACTTGCTAAACCGTGAAAGCTACGTACCTCGAATAAACTCTTTGGGGACGGCCAACTCATGATCGCTGTAATATTCTCTGGGTCCATTTTAACTCATTCTCCGCCACTACGAATCCCAGATAAATTAACTCCTTCTGTAGGAAAGTGCATTTCTTCAAATTTACCAGCAGTTTGTTCTGCTGCAGCTTCTCGAATACTCTTCGGATATGTTGAAGGTGTTCTCTTTTTGTCCTGCTAAAAATTAAAATATCATCCAGATAGACTATCACGAATTTTCCAATAAATTCCTTTAACATTTCGTTCATCAGTCTCATAAAGGTACTTGGAGCGTTACTCAACCCAAAGCATAACCAAGCCATTCGTACAGTCCTTCGTGTCTTGAAAGGCTGTCTTCCATTCGTCTCCTTCTCTAATTCTGATCTGATGATACCCAATTTCAGATCGATTTTCCGTAAAATACTATCCACTAAGGAATCCATCAATGTCATCCCTCCTAGGCAAGGGAAACCTGTATCGGATGGTGATCTTGTTTTATAGCCCGCGAATCTGTACACATTCGCCACTCTCCACCCTTCTTGGGGCGTAAGGACTGTAGGGTACTGCAAAGGGGCTTAAACTCTTCCTGATCAGGTCCCTTGTCCAAACACTTCATGCCTTGTTTGCGTACTTACTTCATTGTCCTTTGGACTCATTCTGTACGCTGCCTTGTTCGGTAAACTTGCTCCCGGTATAAAATCAATGTGATGGCTGATGCTCCTTTTAGGAGGCAACTTATCAGGTAACTCATCAGCCGCAATATCTTGAAACTCTTCTAACAGCTCCTGTACTTCCTTAGGCAATTCTGTTTTCTCTAGGCTCAGTAATACTGGCTTCATCCTCTTCACAACTGCAAAATTAATTTCAGTTTCATCAATCTGTTTTATGAACTGTTTTCCTCCCATTAATAATGCCTTTGTTCCACTTGATTCTGCTGAATCTTCCTCTTTGATGGGTACGAGTGTGTGTTTGACCCCATCCTCGTAAACTTGTAACAATTCGTTTTCCCATCGTGTGTCACCTTCCTATCATACTGCCATGGTCTTCCGAGCAGTATGTGGCACACGTCCATGGGCATAATATCGCAGACCACTGTATCGTGGTACTTGCCAATGCGAAACTCCACCTCGCATTGTTCGTCAACCAACAGCTGGTGGCCCTTCTTTAGCCACGACACTTGTAAGGTGTGGGGTGCTTCAGCCGCTTCAACCCCAGTTTTTCTACCATCTCAGTGGCAACCAAGTTATCCGTACTCCCGCTGTCTATTATCACCTTGCAGCATTTCCCATGCGATTTATAGACTGTCTGAAACAGTGACTTCCACTGTGTTGGTTCAGCCACTTCCTTGGTTGGCTTTAACAGCACTTTATTCAAAAGCAATGCTTCTCCCGTTTCTGCCACATCTTCCACTTCCTGTGGTTGCGCTTCAGCTTCTTCAGGCTAAATCATAAATGTTCCTCTCTGACCTGTCTACTCAACTTCTGGGCATTCAAAGGATCGATGTCTCCATTTTTGACACCTGTAGCACTGGAAACCAGTTCCCCTTCCACGGCCATTCCCTCGTCCTCGCTGATATGACCGACCTCCTCTAGTGTTGTCTCCTTTGTCTGCTGTCCCTGAAGTTTTTGAGCTGCTGCCTTCTTCACTGTTCGCAGCACTCTTCCCTCTTCCGTAGGACTGTCCTCGTCCTCTACCATTCCCTCTCCCTCTCCTGTTATTCTGCTTCCTATTAATTTTCTCCTCAGCCTTCACAGCACTCTGAAAGGCTTCTTCAATACTTCTGGGAGAAGGAATGCTAATTTCATCCAGGATCTCCATCCTCAAACCATTGACATACCTCGCTGTCTTTTCTGGAGTCTCATCCGTATAACCAGCACGTAGATTTACCCGGTAGAACTCTTCCGTGTACTCTTTGACATTCATACCCTTCTGTCTCAAATTCTGTACTCGCTGACACAGTTCAACCTGGTAATCTTTCGGCAGAAATCTGCCCTTCAGTTTCGCTATCGTCCTTGACCATTTTCGTATGGGTAACTTATTCAGTCTTTTTCTGTCTGCCTGGACATTATCCCACCACAAGAGGGCATGTCCCTTCAACTTAGTAGCAATGAACTTGACTCTCTTATCCTCCTTAACTTCCTCATTCTCAAAATATTTATCCAGTTCGCTTATCCAATCTAGTAGGATATCAGCAGACAGACTACCATCATAATTTGAAATTTCTGTCTTTGGTTTGCTGTTGGCCAATAAGATTGAACGCAGCAGTCTCAATTCTGGAGCTTCTTCATCAGAAGCATCTGCAGCAGCTACTGCTTCCTCCTCACTGTCATCTCCCAATTTCGGGTCTCTTCGTCTACCCGCTTCCACTGCTTCCAAGTGAGCTGTAAGAACTCTAATCTGTTCCGTTAATCCTTCATCTGCTCCCCTACGTGCACCTCTTATACGCCCTCGTCTTGGTGCTTGTCCTTCTACCATCTTCCTCTAGATAATTAATAATAATAAAAAAACGGCTCTGATACCAATTGATGTGGCCCGCCCACGTGGCCCCACGCCAACTCAATACCTTACAGTCCTTCGCTGATATTTTGGTTTGATTTCGGATATTTTGGTTTTGATTTGGTAATTGAATGCGATAGGTGATTGTTAATCAACCCCCCGGTACTTGTCTGTCCTCGCTATGACACCTGTTCGCCTCGAATCTGCTGAAACCCTAATCTCTCTATCACCCTTTTCCCTTTGTCAACTCGCGCTCATTTGCATTTTCACTCCATCGTTTTCGCTGCTCTGTGGTCTCGTTCCGAAGCTCGGCTCCGCCTCTGTGATAGCTATCCGTCTATGACGATACTCTGCTAAGTTTCTGAGGGTTTCTTGCTAAATGTCATGGTTTGATACTGTATTCCTGTCTGCGTATCTGGTTCAGGCGATTTACTAGTAAGTTGTGGCTCTTTACTTAGCTTTCTGTTGGTTCTTCATGGCTATGCTCTGTCAACTGGTTATCCTTCTGTATTGTTGTTTGTCTCGGTCAATGGTGCTGCAATTTTTATGGTAAATCTTGGTGTTGAGGGTTTCTGGTTTACTCAGTTGGCAATGTGCAGTTGATTGGTCTGCAACTTGGTATTCTCCGGCGCTCGACTCGGTGCTCAGGTAATTTAAATAGTTCCCTGCTATACTTATTTATTTGTTTTTCGAACTGTAGCTAACAAGCTCGGCCCCTCCGTGGTCAGGGTTTCGTCTCGGTGAGTTGTGGACTCGTTCACCTACAGGTATGGCTCTTTTCCTTTAGCCATACACGCTTTACTTCTAGATAGTTCGTCTTTAACCTTACGATTTCCTTTCTGGTTCGAGGGTTTTGTTATGCCACCAAACCCTAACTTACTTCTTTGCCACTGTTACAGGTGACCAGTTCCGTGGCTCTTCACGAAGGTTTCGGTCAATGTCCTTCCGGTTAGTTCTGTTCTCTTTCTTGGTTGATTTCGTGGCTCTTTGGATTGCCTGTGTCTGCTTGTGTCGATAGTCTGTATACTTAAATGCCCTGGTGGCTTTCTGCTCTTTACTGTAGTTTCGGCGTCTGTGTATTTATTTGCTGTAGCGTTTGAGGGTTTGGGTTACTCCCACCCGCAGTCGTGGTGTATAGGTTTTCTATAAATTCTGTCAGTAGATGATGCGGTTCATCGAACCCTCATCACGCAAGTCATTTATGTAATATGTAATTGGACAGGCCTGCAATGTAATATATATTGGAATTTGCAAATTTATGTTTAATCTTTGATATTATTTCTTACCCGGTTTCGACCGTGGGTCGTTGTACTCCTCGACTCTGTTCGCCTTTTTCCGCCTGCTGTTCACTCTCGTCTTGACTTGTCTTGAGACTCAGGGTATTAGGAATGTCGGTCCTGTATTTACCTGTAACGATATTTGTTATGCGATAATATATATATGCGTGAACTTGATTTGTGACTCTCTGTCACTGTGTTTGCCTGCCCGAATTATTTGTACAGAAATATATATGGATAGAAATCTTTAATGCAGAGGACTTATGTATTTCATTCATACATCTATTTGTGCACAGAATTTTTAGATGAAGGGAAATTTGACTTATATTTCTTTAATTCTCTCTTTCAATTACTCAGCTGCTGAACCCCCCTGGGTAATCTTGTCTGTGTTTTTATCCAATAGGTACAGGTAGTTAGATAACTGTAGATAGTTATCTTTTACAGTTTGTCAGATAGTTACTTTATTTCAGTTTTTGCTTGGCAGTTACTAAAACTTACTCTACCTGTCTATTCGTTTGTCTACCGTGTCTCTCTGGTCCCACAAAGTGTTGTTGTTTACATTATTGGTATTAATCTAATTCTAACCACTACAATTAACACCTGTTGCTACAGTAAAGTAAAATAAATAAAAATTAATCAACAGAAACTAAATGTTGTAGTTGACTTTGGTAGAAAATAAAAATAAAAAAAATGCAAGAACCTGACAGACTTGCTGTCCTTTGTTGAACTGTTCATCTTTCCCAATCTTCTTCAGAAACTTTGTCCGTCCTGTCTCGATCTTCGCCCTGTCGACCAGATGCTCCTGCATCAGATGTTACATACTCTCCCACTTTAAGGAACTTCGTCCCGAAGTTAAGTTTTTATTATTTTTATTAGTTCTTATTATTTATTATTTATTTACTTCATGTAGCCAACACCCTCTGCTGAACTAGTATAACCAGCAGGCATCGAAAGTCCCCAACACCCCGGGAATCTCAAGGAATCTCTATCCTTTTTCCCACTTTCGGCACCAGGCTAAGCCTGACCTGGTATGTATCCTAGTCGAAGGCTGGCCTCAAGGCTCGCGCCTGACTCAGACCTCATCTGCCCCAAGGCAGGCATCCGGTCCGATACTCAATGACCCCAGGCATCTCGCAGAGTGGCCCGCTCCCTCCACAACTACTAAGGCGCACAGCTGCAGGCATCGAAGTCCTTTACATCCCTTCCAGACTTCGGCATCCCAAT
>APFE031395012.1:1841-29273 GCA_000404065.3 Pinus taeda
ATTTGCCATACGTACCTTTTGTGTGTTTTGCACATTATTGAGATCGAAAAATTGCTCCATCTGTAATATCCAGGTTGCGGGATCCTTGCCATCAAACTTCCTCATATCGATTTTTGGAATATGGTGGGTCTTCGATCCAACATTAGAGTCTATGGAATCATGATTAACATTTCTTTTGTTCTCATCATGAGTTTCCTTTACTACCCTTTCACACTTAGTGACCCTTTCTTGTAGCAACTTATTCATATTTATCTTCAATTCTTCCATGTCTGTTTTCAAATCTATCTTCAAATCATCCATCTTAGCTTCCACTTCATTCATCTTAGCTTCTACACCTTTATTTAAACAATCCATCTTAGATTATGTTCCTTTTTGTGCAAGTGACACTTGTTGCACTTGGTCTCATAATTGTGATATATCATGTTGCATTTCTTCCTCTTCTTCATGAGTCATGCTAGATATTTCAGGTCGCCTACTAGGTGTTTCCATTTTCTTTCTTCAGGGCATCAATTACTAATAATAATGCTTCACTATGCCCTTTGAATTGCTTCAAAATAATTTTTCAAACCAAGCTTACGCAAACATTTAAAAAAATATACACACCTTTTTTAACTTTGTAGGAGCTTGATATTTCCTCTGATGTATCTCTGTAATTGCCAATCATCCAGTTCTAAGATTACGATCTTTGGTAGCCCTCTATGTCCTCTTTCCAATCCCACCAGTCTGACACCAATTGGATTCTCTAATGAAGAGTTATGCCAAATCCCCCACAGTGACCTGATTATAGACTAATTCAGTAGAGCGAACTTGTACACGTGCCAAGTGTCCATGTTTTGATATTTGGCCCTGAAAAATATATACATGAAACTACAATCCGTCCTCTTTCTGTACCTTCTTATGAAATTTCAATCTGATGCTCAGAGAGAATGTTATGAAGATTTTCCCCAGGTCACCTGTTTTGAATGTAATTCAGGATGCTGCAAAAGGACCAACTTACTCAGTTCATATATCTAAAAATATAGCGAGCAAAGCTCTGAAATTTGGACTTCACATTTAGTGCGATGTCTTCTCAAATGGGTTTTTGTTTTAGCTTCTGAAACATCACAGAAACGAAGTTATAGCGAAAATGCTACGATGGCCTGTTTGGAGCAGCGAAACCCTAGAATCCAAACCTATGATACCAAATGTTATGAAACCAGGTCAAGAGAAGATATAAAATATTGATCAAGGCCTTAGAATTCAGCCTCTTCGAGGGGGAAACCTCATTTACATTACATAAATGAACAATTCTTTGATGATTCAAATGATAAAACCTCCTTTCTATATATAGGAGTCTAAGGAGTCACAATATAATCCACCCGACCTAACAATAATAATATAAAGCCACAAAAATAACAATAGAGGGATTCTATGGGGCACAGTAATAACAATATGGGGACAATAGGGGCACAACAATATTAATAAGGGGTACAACTACAATTGTAATGGGGTAATCACTAGTATTATAGGGACCCAACAGTTTTTCTCTTATTGAATATGATGAATTGCTTTGAGGGTAGATTCAGAGCTGCATCGTGGCCCTATTTTTGTTATTGATAGGTCACCTTGTGCTCAACATCGATCAGTATCATGGGTCTTTGACTGGTTAGTTTCCCTTGTGTTTGACATTAGATTTCACTATCACACATTGGGATTCATGCAGTACCTTGGTTTCCATTTGACCCAATTGGTGGATTCCTCACCTCTGTGTCAACTTTCATTATTGGTTGGTTTAGAGGATTTCTATCATGTGCTAGCTACATGTTGTGTATTCCAGAAACATGCTTCGGTTAGGTTACTACATCTTTATTAATTTGATTCCTTCCACATTATTGGCCTACAGGTTACACTCACACTAGATTGATGAAGGACGCCTCAATGCCTTCCTTCTACCAAATCTTTTCCCATCAACTTTAGCTCATTGCTCTGGGTAAAATATCTAGAGTCCGTTTGGTAGTAACTTATAGTTTATAGTCATTAGTGGGAGATTCCTTCACTATCAATAATGGGAAAACATCATTATCTCCTTATTGATATATTCTTCCAAGTGTTTGACTACAACTCATTTATTTGCACTTGTTAGATTGTACTGGGTACCTTAGCTCTCGTCATCATTATCGGTTAGTAGCCTCACGTTTGTTAATGGTATACATTAATGACCGATAATCAAATTATTTCTCACATGGTCGATTTCAGATCATTTATTCCCATTATGTAGAAATGTACCACAGCAGTCAGTGAATACCTTGGGTTTGTATCAGCATCTCTTGGTTCACTTTTCAGTTTCTCCTGTTTCTGTCGGTTGACACCATCCACCTTATATGTTGCAGTTCCTTACAATGACATCCTATATGTTGCCACCCTAGTTGTGGTGTACTACCATTTATTCCACCATTTCGAATTGATACCATTTGGGTCAGTTTTATGACTTCAGTAATTACCTACATACTTCAACATCATTAATTAACTATTTATATGTGATATTCAGACATGCACTTTGTTGCTTATGATTAGATGACGCATTATGTATTTTCAGTTCCTTTATACTTTTATGCATATTGGATCCTCTTTTGTACTTGACATGTGAACATGCTTTACTATTTCTGAGCAGGGTATGCCTGCCTCAGATAACAGTTTCTTTCTGATCTCTTCCGCTGGCTTGGCAAGCTGAATTCTAGTGAACTCCTCCTCAATCTCAACATGATTCCTTCTACATACTTAATACATTCTGGCCATCATGTACCCCTTCTGATCTCATATATTAGGGGGCATCTATTATAACACAGTTTACTACTCTTGGTATATTTGATGCTCTGATTATGGCCTAGGGAAACCCTTCCATCTAGACTTGGTCCAAAATATCAAAAGCAATGTTTTATTTCCTATATGCTACTTTTCCCTATGATGAAACCATGTGCACATGGTTCAACATATACCCAACCTACATACATGTGTTAAAAACCTTAAAAATAATAAATTTCCTTAATTTCGGGCATATTCCATAGGTTATACCTATTACTCACCTCCTATAGCTCATGACCCAACTGTTTCCAACCTAAAAAAAACTAATTTGGAAAAATATAAATAAACCTTCTTAGGAAGGCCTTAAGGGAGAAGAAATGAGATATTGATATTATAGTTGATTTATCCCTAATCGATTCTGATGAAATCCATGTGCCTTCTGCACTCCCCAAACCTTTAGGAAACCTTTGTTTCCTCTTTTGAGATATCCTTCATCCTCCTTGAGGTATCCTGGTGTATGATGATGGAGGAAGATTGTTGTTGCCAGGAAATAATCAAACTGGAGGATGGTTCCGCTTGGAGCTCGAGGAAGACTCAGGTTGTATTTTTCCATCTTTCTTATAGCTTACATCAATAAAGAAATGTTGCTCTATTCCTCATATTAAAATATGTTTATGCATCGATCTATATTTTTATTTGTTTATGAATCTTATATTGATGCATAATTATTCATTCATT
Organism: Pinus taeda; assembly: GCA_000404065.3. Classification (NCBI taxonomy): domain Eukaryota; kingdom Viridiplantae; phylum Streptophyta; class Pinopsida; order Pinales; family Pinaceae; genus Pinus; species Pinus taeda. The sequence continues at coordinate 5,361 of APFE031395012.1, forward strand.
TATACGATCTACCATATATATCATGAATATGCTTTATGTCTGTACTATTTTATATGTTTTGTTTGGATAATTTACAGGTTTCAAAGGCATTAGGAGAAGCAGAGGGTTTTCACCCTATGGGATCTATTGAAACGTAGGACCTCTGGGTAAGGAAACTTCTTCCCAGCTCAGTAGAATAAGCATTTAGATTGTTTGTCTGAGCATTTCTTATTGTTTTCTTTCCCTCCGCTCTGTTGGGGTTTTCAAGCCAAGGCCCTAGGGTGTTCTCACTGCAACACTTGTGTATGCTACGCAATCAGGTATTTCCTTTACAATCATGTGCAAAGTAAATGGTGTGAGGTATAATTGAGACTTCACAATAGGGATACCCCTTGTATGTTAGCAGTATCTAGCAGCATCAACATCCTAGTGCTAGAAGAAGACATATGAAACGTTGAGCTTGTGAATTCTGTTTGAATCTATCATATTAAATGGCTACATCCCAAATCATATTCCTAGGGTGTTATTTAAAATCTTTCAATCTTTCAATCCATGCTAAATTCTTATATAACATTCCACATTTTAAGTTTTATGGAAAGCTTCCAACAACCATCCTTGATTATGTTCTTAAATTTGTTCAATTGTTTTCAAGGGGAGTTTATTTTGAAGATATTCTTGCTCGGTTGTTCACCCTCACTTTGGAAGGTCATGGCCAACAATGGTATTGTTCTTTACCTATTTCTTCCATCCATTATTTCACTGAACTAGTTAATGAGTTTTGTCATGTTTCTAACAAGTATGACTTTCAATATGTTCATAATAGAATTGATCATCTTTTTATGGAATCAAATGAATCTTTAGAACAATTTGTTGACTAATTTATTCACTTTTGTTATGAGTTTCCTGATGAAGATGTGTATTTGGAATCTTTGGATGAGAAATTTTTGTTCTTGGTTAGGATTTCAAGGAAGTATTTTCAAATGGATCCACTAGATGTTCCTTTCCAAGAAGAATATCAAAATTTTTAGGAGGAATCTACAGATATTTTTATTCTTATTTTTTCCTCGTTTTTGTGTACCTTTTTTGTTACTATTCAAATTGAGAAATATGATAATCAAATAAATGAATATAATTTAGGAATTATTCCTAATGGATATGAATCTGTTGATGAGGAGTTAATTTGCTTCTCTTCTCTTTCTCAAGATGATGAATCTCCTTGTTCTATCAACCATGCATCTTGTACTTTTGGTAATCCGTCTATCAATCTTGAATCCTTTAAAGATGTTGAACCTATAGAAAAAGACTATCTAGATCATTTTGTTTCTATCAATCTTCATGATTATGCTTGTTCAGGTTTTATGGATGAATCTTTGTTTTCACAGGATGACTTAGGTTTGCAAAACTTTCAATTGAAGTCAAATGTGATCATTGAGGAATTTATTTTAGTTGTATCTACCCCCACCCCTCATACCTTGTGTTAGGTTATTGGTAGTGAATCAATTAATATAACACAAGGAGATGAAGGTTTTCAAGAAGATGACATGTTATTCATTAATGACTTCTATCAAAAACTTGCTAATCTGTCTAATAGAAATTAACCATTCCATGAATTGAGCAACTCTGATTTGGTCTATTTTGTTAATTTGAATAATGGAGGTTGTTTAGAGATAGAACTGTCCATGTCTTCAAATTTAGAGTTTACATAATTTGAACATGATGAGTCTTGTGAGGAAGTGAAATCACTTCAATCTACACTAATGGTTATGTTAGGTATTGTTACCCCAATGAAACTTTTGAATTTGGTCAGATCAAGGTTTTCTTCCTAAATTCCATTCTTAGCATTCTTTCATGGGACATGGATCATTCTTAAGGGATGTCTAGTATCTTCATGTTGAATCATTTATCCCTCAATATGGAATCTATGATTATATGTATAAAATCCAATTGATATACCCTTCTTCATGTGAAAATTTTATCTTGAGCTTGGAAACAAGGAGAATGTTGAATGATGATCAAAATTTTCAAATAGATAGTCCTTCCCCCTCACCCATCATCAGCTCTGATTGACTCACTAGTAATAATATTTTCTATTATGTATGTGATTCACAATATGTTGGCTTATTGGGCCATAAACCAGGTTTGGAAGAGTTATTAGCCAAGCAAATCCGCAGCTACCGATTCTTTTGGCAATAACCCGCGGAGCACAGACTGAGATCTCACCCAAGGTAGCAGGGGAGGGTTTTTGAACTAGGTTTCCACACCGTTGGGATGTCTTTATGTGGTCTGGAGGGGTCACAAACCATTATGTGTCCTCACGCTACTCTAGACTGTTATTGGGCTTCCGCGAGGATCCGCATGAGTGTACTTACATATTAATGGAATTATGATAGATCTAATCTTCTTGTTATAGTCTTTAAGAAAACATTTAACTTTCAAACCCAGTGTGTGTAATTATCAAAATATATGAATTCACATAACAGATGCAAAAACCAAAGTACAATAGATCAGCAATATTTCAAAACCAACTTATCTTTATTAATAACTTCCTTTCAATACAACCTTCCTTTCGCCCTGTGCACATAGCTGCAAGGGTCTATGCACACATCTATGGACTCTCTCAAGCTTCTATTCACATAGCTTGGAAGCATCTATCTACCCACTGACACCCTTGACTCCAACTTATAGACGCAAAACTCTGATTACTTTCACCAACCCATAATACATCAGATCGAATCTAGAACAAAAAAAATTGCTTTCTACCCTTAGAGCCTCACTCTATTTATAGAGTCCCATTGTCCATAGACCATGGGTAGACCAACTTACGTTTTATTATTCTATATTATTTTTGGGCAGACAACCCATTGACTTGATCTATTACATTTCGTGCTCCACGCATGTCAGAGATTTGCAATATTATTTCCCTAACTTCTAGGCTTTAAGCCCCAAAACCGTTACATCTGGCCTTCGCTACCCAACACAATATGATTTTGATCTTGCACATTATGTAGATATTTCCATAATCAATTTCTCTTTGCAAGGTTCTCAAGCTCGTTGTTTTCATGCTCCTATTGTAGATTGGTTAGAATGATAATACCTACAGATTTCAATGGCTTATAATAAGTACCTTCATTTATTCAACAAAACTTTGTATCATTGTGAGTCAATGAGGTGTTTTTTTGGTGTCTCCTATCTTCATGTGTCTCACCTACATTAGATAGAGTATTCATTTACCTTACACTTTTTTCTTTGATTTCATACATTTGTCTTTGTGAGTAGATGTTTTCGTTGCCTAATTTTCGGATTGCACATTATGTTTTATTTATTTCAATTGACAGTATCCATTGACTTAAGGGTCAATAACATCTTCTATGACTACATTGAAAATTCCATTTTACTTAGTCCCGATCCTCTACCCTTTAACATAGGTTAGATTGCATTTATTAAGCCACATTGTATTATTTTCCTTTCATTTTATTCTCATCCTTCTCTTGTCTTGTTTTCCTTATAGGTCATGAATGGAATTTTTTTTGTTGAGCTTTGAGATGATTTGTCTAAACTTTGGGAAAGACAAATTACAGTGATGTGGAACCCTTGGCTAGTATGTGACTTTTCTTCTTTAATTAGGCATTTACAAATTTCAAATTTGATGACACCTAGATGGAAAATACGATCCAATCAGTTGGAAAACCATAAGAAGAAACTAACTATCATATCTATTTAGGATATCCATTCCTAGATTAAGTTTGTTTTGCATGGTGTTATCTCACTGATCCAATCATGTAATGAAGGGAAAGATGAAAAATAATAGTGAAAAATTCAATATCAGATGTATATATATTTGTCTCTGAAGGAACAACCTCTCATGCTCTCAATAAGAGAGGATCCATCTTCCTCCCCAGAAAAATAATAAGTTCTTAAGAACATGCGAACTTATGAAAATAAATAAACTGTGAAAAGAGAAAGGCTTCTTGCACAAAAAGGTAAAGCAAGAAACATTGTCGGGGTACTGAATATGCTCACTAGTAGTGAAGAAATGCTCATGTTCCTATAGTGACTCCGCAAACATATTGAACATGCATGTTAGAAGTGAAACAACACTAGAGATGAAAAGTAGCACTTGATTATCTTTCACTCGCCATTACTATATTGGCCTCTCCTAGATCGAACCAATTGATATTTGGAAAGTCTTGTAATATGTTTGAATGAGTAAGGGACTAAAGGGAATTATATCTCTAATCAAGTTGAATGGGTAAGACGAGAAAATCCACCAAGTGAATGAATACTTCCTAAAGGACTAAGACTGCATACGTAAAAGTAATACCTAAATAGAGAATATGGAGTTCTTCTAGTGCATCACCAAGTGATGTCACTAAGACAATGACCCTCCAAAACTTTTTCCCTAGTCTATTTTGGAGCCTGCATGAACCATCATTTCAAGCTATCCTCTATCGCCTTGTTATCTTTTCATGTTTTTCTAAGCATTGATCATCCTTGCAACATTCTTAAGTGTCACTTTTAATCTTAGGTCAAATTTTGTAAGTGTCATCTTCTTATCTTTGGAAGTGCTTCTGTTGTCTTTTTAAATATATGAAAAGCACTAGATTTCTTTGACATAGTTGTTGGCATTATGACTAAAGCATTGTACTTGATCGAAACCTAATTGATAAAGATGTCAACATGATCGTAGAAAAATGAGTATACAGGCCAATGCATATGCGATAGAGAAGTTGGATGAAGGAATATTAGTTTAGAGATATAGGAAGGATAAAGGTGTTTTTTTAATAAGTATACATGGGTCCTATGAACAAAGTTCACATACATGCATGGGTATGGTGAAGAAAATTCACTTACAAGTTCTGCACCATAGTATTCTCAATACCAGGGGTATTTACCATGGTACTGGCAGATAGTAGTGATAGAGGAAATGGATATTTGATCCCGTCAAATAATTCCATCGACATAACTACAGAATTTTCCTAAGGTATTGGCTAAGGCCTAAGATATATAAGGAGATGGAGATCAAAGTGCTAAGTGTGCATGTATTGGGTTATTGATGACTAATTTGATATGAAATAAGTGTACACCAAGGAGTATGATAATGGACAAGATCTACTAGATATGAAATGACTATGAATAATCTCCTTATGGTTTGATACTTTAGTGATGATGAATTTAAGGTATTTATATGTTATGGTGTATGCTGAGATTTGGGTTTGATAGGTGTTTTGGTGTGCAGCGAATGTTTGACTCAGTAATGATAGATCTATATGAAAGTATGGGTCATAAAAATCATGTACATACATGGATCTAATTTTCGATAGTCACCTATACATTCTACAGAATAGACAGATCTGTACACGAGTGTGAAGTATAAAAGGGTTGTACATATGTGAAAGTGCTTCATAAGATTCATGTATATCTGCTAGTATTTTTTAGTATGAGCTAATGATAATGATTGATCTATTATATTACGTTTTTTGTTGTGTGTAAATGAAGTCTCTTATAATTATCTATGTTTCACAATATTGTCTTGCCTGAGTTAATTATGAAGTAAAATATTAACTTGTGATGAGGCTGCTAGGTGATGCTCTACACTTGGTTCAGTGATGTATTTTAGATTAAGTATCTATTTGGTTGATTTATTTAGTGTTGCAGGGATACATATTCAACTATCAATATTTTGATATTTGTACATCAGTATTCTTTAAGGGAAATGTGTACATATGTAGGTATGAGTAAGAACAATAGCATATATATTCTTACATGTGTTTAGATAGGGTTTGGATTGACATAATTTGGTTTCAATGATGAATAATATGTGGTATAATATTCTGACTATTGGCTTGATGGGGCCTGACCAAGGTTCAGAGTTAATTAGCCAAACAAATCCCTACACTACTGGCCCTTTCGGCAATAGCCCGCAGAGCACGGACTGAGGTCTCACCTGAAGCATTATAGGGGGATGCTATAACCAAGTTTCCACACCTTAGAGATGTCCGAGGGGTTGATTTAGTCCAACTTTGAATAGCTTCACGTAGGTCACTTCACACACTGCCCTAACCTACAAGACCTTCGTGACCTGTGACAATCGCCTTTGCACAGCCCTCACTAGGGGTTGAGGTGATTTTGTGTTGCCTAGGCAGCGATCTATGTTAATTCCCTAAGTTACACCGCGGATCTTACTTATCTTCCTATAACTATTAGTTATCTTCACGTAAACAGATACTTTGTCTCATATTATCTTAGCCAACATAATTATATAAGTTCGTGCATATAAATAGTAAAAATGCAATTCATAACCAATATACTAAATGGCAATACATCTTCTTTATTACTTCTCCAAATGGTTACAAACTCGACTCACGCTGCGCACTCAGCTATAGGGGTCTCCGCAATCAGCTACAGACTACTAGGCCTCTGCACACTAAGCTGCAAAGCCTTCTCCTACTCTACGACCCAAGACTCGACTCTACAATTAGATAAGACTCAACTCTTCATCATTCATTCATGACTATGATTTGGTGATTTACAACTTAGAGCCTCGCTCTATTTATACAAGCCCATGGCCTGTGGACCATTGGTAGATCTCTAAATCTGACATTACATTACCAAAATGATGACGGACTACCCTATGAATCATTTACAAGCTCTCTCTCTGTGCCCAAAAAACGTGGAGTCTTTACATCGAATTTAGTCAAAATATGGGCTTTAAGCCCAAACAATTCCCTTGGGGTATCCTGTGCCCAACAGGCCCACAACATAAAAATAATGACTCGCCCTTGAGTCACTCTGTTAGTGTAGAGATCTTTGCATGGAGAAATCCCAACTCTGTCTAAACTGCACCAAGATCGATAGTGCACTGAGAAGCTGCGTGTTGTACCTCTTACAGCTAGTTAGATGGGGTGGCCACCTACGTATGGCTTCAATAGACTACTATTTACTTTTCCTAGGAAGAGTTCGCCATTTAGTTTCACCAACTGAATTGCGCCACTATCTCTAATTTCCTTAATAACATACGGTCCCATCCAATGCATTTGGATCTTCCTTAGGAATTAATCAAACTTGTTGTGATATAACAACACCAAATCGTTTACCTTAAAAGTGTGCAACTTGATATGTCAATCATGGCAGGCCTTTTTGCATTTCTTTTGTACCTGCTGATGGAATCCAACGAAAAATTCTTCTTCTTTGAGTTCCTCCAACTGTGCGAGCCTCTCCTCCAGGGCTCCATGGTTCATCATACATGTGAGCACTATTATGCACAGACCAGGCACGATATACTCCATCAGCATTACGACTTCCACTCCATAGACCAGCCTAAAATGCGTATGTCCCATCATTTTCTTGCATGTTTACCTATAATCCTATAATACTATGTGTACGCGCAGGTCCCAGTCACTTCGCTATCCATTGCATACTTTTGTTAGTGCAGTCTCCAATACTTTTTTAAGCACTTCTATTGTCCCATTAGCCTGTGGGTGATATGGTGTGATTTTCTGATGATACACCTAGAAGTCTTCCATTGCGATGATCATTTTATTCAGGAAATGTGTACCATGATCACTCATTAAGATATTCAGACAACTAAATCATGTCAGTACGTGGTCAAACAAAAACCTTGTGGCCATCGTGGTTGTCCAATATTTTACTTGTTGTGCTCATACCAACACATCAGGTATTCTGTTGTAGTAATAATATATCTTGTGTTTGTCTTTCCTTGTGGTTTGATAGGTCCTACAATGTCGATTGCCCAATTCTCAAAGGGCTACAACATCATTTGTGGATTCAAAGGAAACTCATCCCTCTACAATGACTTACCCATTCTTTGACATACATCACATGCCTTGCAATGTGCTTTTGAATCTTGATGAAGGGTTGGCCACCACAACCCTACGTGGAGAACCTTCTGCGCAGTTTCTCTCCCTACATAATAACCTATCACGGGGCCCCATGCACATATGTGAGGATGCTACTTATTTCAAACTCTGGTACATATATTCATAGTATCTCATCATTCCCCATGTTTTATAGGTGCCCCCCAATGACAAAAAAAAATTGCATACACCACTAGTTCCTTCTTCTCCTGGAAAGAGTAACCTTTAAACGCAGTTCCAGTTGTTAGAAAGTGAATTATATCTTCAAAATGTCTATCTGCCATGCGCATGACAAAAAGTTGTGCATCGGGTAGTCCTTCCTACAAGTTAGTAGGTTCCTCCCCTGTCTCAATGTGCGACAGTTGATCAGGTCCTGCATTCAGTCATCCAGGCTTCAGAACAACTCAAAATCATATTCTTGGAAGAATAAAATCCACCTACATATGCACCCCCCCAACACAGGCTTATTAACAAAGTATTTTAGTGTGGAATGACCTATATATATCTTGAAGTGTCCCCCTAGAAAATAGTGGCGATATTTCTAGAGTGCGTACACCATAGGCAGTCCCTCACGTTCACTGGTGGAATAGTTCTTTTCTACTTTAGATACTCTCCAACTCACGAATGCAATAGGGTGATCCAAGCCCTCTCCACCATCCTGTGTGAGTACTACCCCCAGTGCTATACACGATGTGTAAACATGCACATGGAATTCTTTCTTTTAGTTCAGGAAGACAAGAATCGACATAGTAACCATCTTTTCCTTCAATAAATCTAGGCTTTTCTTATAGTCATCATCCCAGCCGAACATGACATCCTTCCTCAATAGTTTTTCCATCAGTGCGTTGATTTGGGTGTAACTTTTGATAAACTTTTTGTAATACCCCATATGTCCCAAGGTAGCGTGTAGCTGTTTCACACTGCGAGGTGCTTCCAAATTCATAATCACCATGATTTTCATGGGGTCTACAAACATCCCTTGTTTGCAAACCAAATGTCCTAATAGGTTCCCAAAGGGAATGAGAAACATACACTTCTTGAGGTTAAGCGCGATTTGGTATCTTCAGCATGTATCCAGCATCAAGCACATGTTCACCACATGGTTCCTAACCAACCCAAATATGTCTAGTCATCAAAATAGACCTCCAATAATTTATGAATATATTCCGTGAACACCGCAACAACTACGCACGAAAATATGGTTGGTGCATTCTTTAATCCAAACAGAATTACAATGTATTGAAATCAACCCTACTCCATCATGAAGGTTGTCTTGCTCCTATTTTTGGGCACGAAGTGCAAGAGTCTAGGGTAGTCCACCCTAAAATATTGTAATTTAATCTAGAATGTGTTGGCCCACCCATGGTCTACTGACCATGGGAATGTATAAATAGAGTGAGGCTCTAAGGGTAGAAGTCTATTTTTAGTCTATATCTTAAGTGATATGGTTTTTTGAATGTGAAATTAGCTCTGAGTCTATAAGTATGAGGTTTGGGTCACAGTAGTAAGAAGAAGCTCTCCAACTATGTGCACAGAGGCCTAGTAGAGTCCGTAGCTGTGTGCGCAGACCCCTGAAGCTGAGTGCATAGGGCGGAGTCGGGATTGTAACTAAACAAAGGTCTAATAAAAGATAAGTTGATTATGAAATATTGTGCATCTGCTCGTAGATATGCGTGTTTATGCTTTTGTTATATTATTATGCATCTCTTTATAGTTTATGATTGTGGGCACTTGTTATGAATATTGAATGATTGATAAAGACTACTAGGCCCACAAAATTAAATCAGATCTATAATAATAACACAGTAAGGGCAATAGATAGTGCCTCTTCGCACTCTTTACCAGAAGGTCAAATAGCCACACAGCACAGTGCAAGCATGTAGGATTGGTTCGCGAACTTCCCAAACCTCATCAAGGCATCACTAAGGTGTGGAAAATTGGTTCAAGAACCTCCCATAATACTTTGGGTGAGACCTCAGTCTGTGCTCCACGGACTGTTGCCGAAAGGGTCGATAATTCAGGGATTTGTTTGGCTAAATCACTTCTGAACCTGGGTCAGGGCCCAACAAGCCAACAAATGGTTTCATTGACGGGATCGGGATCTGCCTAAGGGATGTCTAGTGTTGGAACATTGGAACTCCACAAAGAAGGAAATTGAAGTGTGGTTGGATCAAAAGCTTCACGAGTTCGTGACACAGGAAAATAGAACTATGCAGACATCTGAGAAAATATGGATAGATCACTATGTATATATGGAATTCCATGAGATCTTCTTCGCGTCCTTATCTTATGAACTATATGAGTGGATTGCAAGGATAGTCGATAGCTATGGGAGGTACAAGCTCAATCAACCAATAGTGTGGACTTTGAAGTTAGTGTGTAGGCTAGAGGCATTAGAAGATAAGATCATGTGGGCCATGGACCATTGGCTTGACTAGATAATAGGGGGGATTTATTACTTAGTTCATGGTTACACGACTGTGAGCTATAGTGAAGCAAAACAATGGTTTCTCAAGGGACTGCGAGGTAGATACATTAAATCCTTGAATACCTAGATTAAGATATTGTTATGTGAAAAGAGGGTTATGTGAATACATTGATGTTTGGAATGACACGGAGTGAAAATATCTACAAAGTTATCGAAGGATTAGAAAATAATTTCTTAATTTCACCTTTGTGAGAGAGCGAGGAGGAGTGTACTCGGGTTTCTCTGAGAAGTGCAGTTAGTTTGATAAGGCAACACATTCCGCAATTAGCACCTCCACTTACGCCATCACCCACTTCACCTACTTAACCTCCATCTTCAAGCACCCCACCTCCACCAAACTGACAGTTTAGCATGGCGAGCATGATCAAGCTACCCATATTCAGAGGAGTAGGGAATGAGGATTTAGACCAATTCTGATTCATGGTAAGAGTAGTGTGGGAAGCACATGGGGTCCCTAATGACAACATTAAGAAGGCCACATTAGTGAGCGCTCTGCAAGCTCGCATTCAAATGTAGGAATAGCGGTGATCCAGAATCCACTGAATAGAGAATTTAGCTAGCCAAAATCAGAGACATAGTCAATCATTGAATTTAAAGAGATCACGAAGCTTCTAGGAAAGACGCACTGGGATCTGGATCAGAGACTGAAAAATATGATCTGTGAGGCTAATATGATGCTAACGGATGTGCAGCACCATGCCTGATTTGTGGCATCTTTGGCACCACACCTGAGGACGACGTTATCACAACAGAAGCTTTCAACCTAGGTAGAAGCATTGGAAGTGGCAATGAGATTGCATGAAATGCTGATATAGGATCTGAGATTGGGAGTCAAACAAATTGACGCGCAAGTACAGAATCTATGCTTAGAGATGCAGAGTTTCAAACAGGATAGGGTGCCATGGTGAAAGGAATGCGAAGAAGTATGGTGCATAAAATGCGAAGGCCAGAGCCACAACAAGGATCATTATCCAGTATTCACGAACTACTTGGCAGGAGGGGGACCAATGCTGTTGAGACCAAAAGCATAAGCGGGGCCAAGTGTGGCACCTGCACTATGGTGCATGACCTGTTAGTGGGAGGAAAGAACATGATGAACAACTGCCATTTGTTGCAAAAGTGTACATAGACCCCCCAGCAACTCTTTTTTCATTTGTGTAGATTGGTGGGCGGGGATGACCATACTTGTCATAGCTACGAGTTAATGATGGATCCAACCCGAGAATACAGAATGTAGACAAAAATGCGAGGCTTTGACCCAACCATGGGGATGACACGCGCTAGATTTCAGGGCTGAGGTTGAGCATGAGGAGGAATGGGGCTAGGAAGGGGCCATGGATAGTTAATATGTTACAATTGTGGAGGACCAAGGCACTAAGCTAGTGATTGTACCAACCTAATAAGAATATCTTGTTCATACTATGAGCATTTTGATCATGAAATGGTAGATTGTCCTATGTCGATCGCACAAATGCATGAGAAAGGGGTACTATAGCATAATCGAGCTTAGAATATGCAGATGATGAGGTCTAAAACACACAAAGAAGACCCCAACATGAAAATGGTGCTCAAAAGCAGCGCAACCACAAGGGAAGATAAGGGGAAGTAGCCCGAAGAAGAAACACGGGTTTGCAAGGCTCCTACAAAGGAAGCTTAGTTTGACTTGGAACACACCAAGGAGATGTTTATGGAAGCTAAGTAGAGCTTTGTGGAGGCCTCTACTACAGGTAGTAAGGATCAACCAGAGATATGGATGGATCCTTCTATGCTAACTACCTTCTTAGAGACATGCATGAAATTTCTGCATGATAATAAGGTGGTTAAAGGACTACAGAAGTTGATAACTAGGTGTGCAGGGTTAGGGAAACCGAACATAGTCTGGAAGCTAGGATGACATGCATTGCGCACCGGGAGGGAAATGAGATTAATGGCACAGATTGGCAAATATGAGATGGACCAGGTAATCCTTGAATTGGGTTCAAATGTGAATATGTTACGAAAGAAAACATGAGAATGCATTAGTAGGCTCGTATTGCAATGGTCCCCGATTCAATTGCAAATAGTGAACCAACAAAATATTTTTCCCATGGGGAGGTTGCAAGTGGTAATAATGGATATCGAAGGCTCGAGCACGCAAATGGACTTTGAAGTAATAGAGATTGTTGATGACAACAATCCTTATCCCACATTTCTAGGAATCAACTAGGCCACTGATATAAATGGAGTCATCGACCTGAAGAAGCGAAGATGGTATTAGAGAAAAATTCTCTACGTGTAGTAGTTCCACTAGGTCCAACCGAAGGAGAGCATTACACTGAGCATGTGTGCAAAAACATTACTTCCCTGTATGGAGGGGAAACGTGGAAGGAGATCTGTCTTCTCGAAATCCTGTGGATAAAAATTGAGAGGAGAACGGTTGACCTGCAATGTCTATTTATTTCCAGGTTCTCGTCTCCTTCTCTTAGCAAACCTTTCATTCATCTTCTATCTTTCTTATTTGTCCTGATGATGGACCCCCTTTGGGGTTTGAAACGTCGACTCAATGAACAAAAGACTGTGGACAATCCGGATCATACCACTACAAAAAACTTCCACAGAAGCCTAAAATCTAACACTACTTCCCTGTACGGAGGGGAAACATGGAAGGAGATCTGTCTTCTCGAAATCCTGAGGATAAAAATTGAGAGGAGAACGGCTGCCCTGCAATGTCTATTTATTTCCAGGTTCTCGTCTTCTTCTCTCAGCAAATATTTCATTCATCTTCTATCTTTCCTATTTGTCCTGATGATGGACCCCCTTTGGGGTTTGAAACGTCGACTCAATGAACAAAAGACTGTGGACAATCCGGATCATACCACTGCAAAAAACTTCCACAGAAGCCTAAAATCTAACATTACTTCCCTGTACGGAGGGGAAACATGGAAGGAGATCTGTCTTCTTGAAATCCTGAGGATAAAAATTGAGAGGAGAATGGCTGACCTGCAATGTCTATTTATTTCCAGGTTCTCGACTTCTTCTCTCAGCAAATCTTTCATTCATCTTCTATCTTTCTTATTTTTCCTGATGATGGACCCCCTCTGGGTTTGAAACGTCGACTCAATGAACAAAAGACTATGGACAATCCGGATCATACCAATACAAAAAACTTCCACAGAAGCATAAAATCTAACATTACTTCCCTGTACGGAGGGGAAACATGGAAGGAGATCAGTCTTCTCGAAATCCTGAGGATAAAAATTGAGAGGAGAATGGCTGACCTGCAATGTCTATTTATTTCCAGGTTCTCGTCTTCTTCTCTCAACAAATCTTTCATTCATCTTCTATCCTTCTTATTTGTCCTGATGATGGACCCCCTTTGGGGTTTGAAACATCGACTCAATGAACAAAAGACTGTGGACAATCCGGATCATACCACTGCAAAAAACTTCCACAGAAGCCTAAAATCTAACATTACCTCCCTGTACAGAGGGGAAACATGGAAGGAGATCTGTCTTCTCGAAATCCTGAGGATATAAATTGAGAGGAGAACGGCTGACCTGCAATGTCTATTTATTTCCAGGTTCTTGTCTTCTTCTCTCAGCAAATCTTTCATTCATCTTCTATCTTTCTTATTTGTCCTGATGATGGACCCCCTTTGGGGTTTGAAACGCCGACTCAATGAACAAAAGACTGTGGACAATCCGGATCATACCACTGCAAAAAACTTCCACAGAAGCCTAAAATCTAACATTAATTCCCTGTACGGAGTGGAAACATGGAAGGAGATCTGTCTTCTCGAAATCCTGAGGATAAAAATTGAGAGAAGAACGGCTAACCTGCAATGTATATTTATTTCCAGGTTCTCATCTTCTTCTCTTAGCAAATCTTTCATTCATCTTATATCTTTCTTATTTGTCCTGATGATGGACCCCTTTTGGGGTTTGAAACATCGACTCAATGAACAAAAGACTGTGGACAGTCCGGATCATACCACTGCAAAAAACTTCCACAGAAGCCTAAAATCTAACATTACTTCCCTGTACGGAGGGGAAACATGGAAGGAGATCTGTCTTCTCGAAATCCTGAGGATAAAAATTGAGAGGAGAACGGCTGACCTGCAATGTCTATTTATTTCTAGGTTCTCGTCTTCTTCTCTCAGCAAATCTTCCATTCATCTTCTATCTTTCTTATTTTTCCTAATGATGGACCCCCTTTGGGGTTTGATACGTCGACTCAATGAACAAAAGACTGTAGACAATCCGGATCATAGCACTGCAAAAAACTTCCACAGAAGCCTAAAATCTAACATTACTTCCCTGTACGGAGGGGAAACATGGAAGGAGATCTGTCTTCTCGAAATCCTGAGGATAAAAATTGAGAGGAGAACGGTTGACCTGCAATGTCTATTTATTTCCAGGTTCTCGTCTTCTTCTCTCAGCAAATCTTTCATTCATCTTCTATCTTTCTTATTTGTCCTGATAATGCACCCCCTTTGGGGTTTGAAACGTCGACTCAATGAACAAAAGACTGTGGAAAATCCGGATCATACCACTAAAAAAAACTTCCACAGAAGCCTAAAATCTAACATTACTTCCCTGTACGAAGGGGAAACATGGAAGGAGATGTGTCTTCTCGAAATCCTGAGGATAAAAATTGAGAGGAGAACGGCTGACCTGTAATGTCTATTTATTTCCAGGTTCTCATCTTCCTCTCTGAGCAAATCTTTCATTCATCTTCTATCTTTCTTATTTGTCCTGATGATGGACCCCCTTTGGGGTTTGAAATGTCGACTCAATGAACAAAAGACTGTGGACAATCCGGATCATACCACTGCAAAAATCTTCCACAGAAGCCTAAAATCTAACATTACTTCCCTGTACGGAGGGGAAACATGGAAGGAGATCTGTCTTCTCGAAATCCTGAGGATAAAAATTGAGAGGAGAACGACTGACCTACAATGTCTATTTATTTCCAGGTTCTTGTCTTCTTCTCTCAGGAAATCTTTCATTCATCTTCTATCTTTCTAATTTTTCCTGATGATGGACCCCCTTTGCGGTTTGAAACGTCGACTCAATGAACAAAAGACTGTAGACAATCCGGATCATACCACTAAAAAAAACTTCCACAGAAGCATAAAATCTAACATTACTTCCCTGTACGGAGGGGAAACATGGAAGGAGATCTGTCTTCTCGAAATCCTGAGGATAAAAATTGAAAGGAGAACGGCTGACCTGCAATGTCTATTTATTTCCAGGTTCTCGTCTTCTTCTCTCAGCAAATCTTTCATTCATCTTCTATCTTTCTTATTTGTCCTGGTGATGGACCCCCTTTGGGGTTTGAAACGTCGACTCAATGAACAAAAGACTGTGGAAAATCCGGATCATACCACTAAAAAAAACTTCCACAGAAGCCTAAAATCTAACATTAGTTCCCTGTACGAAGGGGAAACATGGAAGGAGATCTGTCTTATTGAAATCCTGAGGATAAAAATTGAGAGGAGAACGGCTGACCTGCAATTTCTATTTATTCCTAGGTTCTCGTCTTCTTCTCTTAGCAAACCTTTCATTCATCTTCTATTTTTCTTATTTGTCCTGATGATGGACCCCCTTTGGGGTTTAAAACGTCGACTCAATGAACAAAAGACTGTGGACAATCCGGATCATACCACTGCAAAAAACTTCCACAGAAGCCTAAAATCGAACATTACTTCCCTGTACGGAGGGGAAACATGGAAGGAGATCTGTCTTCTCGAAATCCTGAGGATAAAAATTGAGAGGAGAACGGCTGACCTGCAATGTCTATTTATTTCCAGGTTCTCGTCTTCTTCTCTCAACAAATCTTTCATTCATCTTCTATCTTTCTTATTTGTCCTGATGATGGACCCCCTTTGGTGTTTGAAACGTCGACTCAATGAAAAAAAGACTGTGGACAATCCGGATCATACCACTGCAAAAAACCTCCACAGAAGCCTAAAATATAACATTACTTTCCTGTACGGAGGGGAAACATGGAAGGAGATCTGTCTTCTCGAAATCCTGAGGATAAAAATTGAGAGGAGAACGGCTGACCTGCAATGTCTATTTATTTCCAGGTTCTCGTCTTTTTCTCTCAGCAAATCTTTCATTCATCTTCTATCTTTCTTATTTGTCCTGATGATGGACCCCCTTTGGGGTTTGAAACGTCGACTCAATGAACAAAAGACTGTGGACAATCTGGATCATACCACTGCAAAAAACTTCCACAGAAGCCTAAAATCTAACATTACTTCCCTGTACGGAGGGGAAACATGGAAGGAGATCTGTCTTCTTGAAATCCTGAGGATAAAAATCGAGAGGAGAACGGCTGACCTGCAATGTCTATTTATTTCCAGGTTCTCGTCTTCTGCTCTGAGCAAATCTTTCATTCTTCTTCTATCTTTCTTATTTGTCCTGATGATGGACCCCCTTTGGGGTTTGAAACGTCAACTCAATGAACAAAAGACTGTGGACAATCCGGATCATACCACTGCAAAAAACTTCCATAGAAGCCTAAAATCTAACATTACTTCCCTGTATGGAGGGGAAACATGGAAGGAGATCTGTCTTCTCGAAATCCTGAGGATAAAAATTGAGAGGAGAATGGCTGACCTGCAATGTCTATTTATTTCCAGGTTCTCGTCTTCTTCTCTCAGCAAATCTTTCATTCATCTTCTATCTTTCTTATTTGTCCTGATGATGGATGCCCTTTGGGGTTTGAAACGTTGACTCAATGAACAAAAGACTGTGGACAATCCGGATCATACCACTTCAAAAAACTTCCATAGAAGCCTAAAATCTAACATTACTTCCTTGTACGGAGGGGAAACATGGAAGGAGATCTATCATCTCGAAATCCTGAGGATAAAAATTGAGAGGAGAACAGCTGACTTGCAATGTATGTTTATTTCTAGGTTCTCGTCTTCTTCTCTTAGCAAATCTTTCATTCATCTTCTATCTTTCTTATTTGTCCTGATGATGGACCCCCTTTGGGGTTTGAAACGTCGACTCAATGAACAAAAGACTGTGGACAATCTGGATCATACCACTGCAAAAAACTTCCACAGAAGCCTAAAATCGAACATTACTTCCCTGTACGGAGGGGAAACATGGAAGGAGATCTGTCTTCTCGAAATCCTGAGGATAAAAATTGAGAGGAGAATGGCTGACCTGCAATGTCTATTTATTTCTAGGTTCTCGTCTTCTTCTCTCAGCAAATCTTTCATTCATCTTCTATCTTTCTTATTTGTCCTGATGATGGACCCCCTTTGGGGTTTGAAACGTCAACTCAATGAACAAAATACTATAGACAATCCGGATCATACCACTGCAAAAAACTTCCACAGAAGCCTAAAATGTAACATTACTTCCCTGTACGGAGGGGAAACATGGAAGGAGATCTGTCTTCTCGAAATCTCGAGGATAAAAATTGAGAGGAGAACGGATGACCTGCAATAACTATTTATTTCCAGGTTCTCATCTTCTTCTCTCAGCAAATCTTTCATTCATCTTCTATCTTTCTTATTTTTCTTGATGATGGACCCCCTTTGGGGTTTGAAACGTCGACTCAATGAACAAAAGACTGTGGACAATCCGGATCATATCACTACAAAAAACTTTCACAGAAGCCTAAAATCTAACATTACTTCCCTGTACAGAGGGGAAACACGGAAGGAGATCTGTCTTCTCGAAATCCCGAGGATAAAAATTGAGAGGAGAACGGCTGACCTGCAATGTCTATTTATTTCCAGGTTCTCGTCTTCTTCTCTTAGCAAACATTTCATTCATCTTCTATCTTTCTTATTTGTCCTGATGATGGACCCCCTCTGGGGTTTGAAACATCGATTCAATGAACAATAGACTGTGGACAATTCGGATCATACCACTGCAAAAAACTTCCACATAAGCCTAAAATCTAACATTACTTCCCTGTACGGAGGGGAAACATGGAAGGAGATCTGTCTTCTCGAAATCCTGAGGATAAAAATTGAGAGGAGAACGGCTGACCTTTAATGTCTATTTATTTCCAGGTTCTCGTCTTCTTCTCTCAGCAAATCTTTCATTCATCTTCTATCTTTCTTATTTGTCCTGATGATGGACCCCCTTTGGGGTTTGAAACGTCGACTCAATGAAGAAAAGACTGTGGATAATCCGGATTATACCACTGCAAAAAACTTCCACAGAAGCCTAAAATCTAACATTACTTCCCTGTATGGAGGGGAAACATGGAAGGAGATCTGTCTTCTCTAAATCCCGAGGATAAAAATTGAGAGGACAACGGCGGACCTGCAATGTCTATTTATTTCCAGGTTCTCGTCTTCTTTTCTTAGCAAATCTTTCATTCATCTTCTATCTTTCTTATTTTTCCTGATGATGGACCCCCTTTGGGGTATGAAACGTCGACTCAATGAACAAAATACTGTGGACAATCCGGATCATACCACTGCAAAAAACTTCCACAGAAGCCTAAAATCTAACATTACTTCCCTGTATAGAGGGGAAACATGGAAGGAGATCTGTCTTCTAGAAATCCTGAGGATAAAAATTGAGAGGAGAACGGCTGACCTGCAATGTCTATTTATTTGCAGGTTCTCGTCTTCTTCTCTCAGCAAATCTTTCATTCATCTTCTATCTTTCTTATTTGTCATGATGATGGCCCCCTTTGGGGTTTGAAACGTCGACTCAATGAACAAAAGACTGTGGACAATCTAGATCATACCACTGCAAAAAAATTCCACAGAAGCCTAAAATCTAACATTACTTCCCTGTACGGAGCGGAAACATGGAAGGAGATCTGTCTTCTCGAAATACTGAGGATAAAAATTGAGAGGAGAACGGCTGACCTGCAATGTCTATTTATTTCTAGGTTCTCGTCTTCTTCTCTCAGCAAATATTTCATTCATCTTCTATCTTTCTTATTTGTCCTGATGATGGACCCCGTTTGGGGTTTGAAACGTCGACTCAATGAACAAAAGACTGTGGACAATCCGGATCATACCACTGCAAAAAACTTCCACAGAAGCCTAAAATCTAACATTACCTCCCTGTACGGAGGGGAAACATGGAAGGAGATCTGTCTTCTCGAAATCCTGAGGATAAAAATTGAGAGGAGAACGGCTGACCTGCAATGTCTATTTATTTCCAGGTCATCGTCTTCTTCTCTCAGCAAATCTTTCATTCATCTTCTATATTTCTTATTTTTCTTGATGATGGACCCCCTTTGGGGTTTGAAACGTCGTCTCAATGAACAAAAGACTGTGGACATTCCGGATCATACCACTACAGAAAACTTCCACAGAAGCCTAAAATCTAACATTACTTCCCTGTACGGAGGGGAAACATGGAAGGAGATCTGTCTTCTCGAAATCCTGAGGATAAAAATTGAGAGGACAACGGCTGACCTGCAATGTCTATTTACTTCTAGGTTCTCATTTTCTTTTCTTAGCAAACCTTTCATTCCTCTTCTATCTTTCTTATTTGTCCTGATGATGGTAACCCTTTGGGGTTTGAAACGTTGACTCAATGAACAAAAGGCTGTGGACAATCCGGATGATACCACTGCAAAAAACTTCCACAAAAGCCTAAAATCTAACATTACTTCCCTGTACGGAGGGGAAACGTAGAAGGAGATCTGTCTTCTCGAAATCCTGAGAATAAAAATTGAGAGGAGAACGGCTGACCTGCAATGTCTATTTATTTCCAGGTTCTCGTCTTCTTCTCTCAGCAAATCTTTCATTCATCTTCTATCTTTCTTATTTTTCCTGATGATGGACCCCCTTTGGGGTTTGAAACGTCGACTCAATGAACAAAAGGCTGTGGACAATCTGGATCATACCACTGCAAAAAACTTCCACAAAAGCCTAAAATCTAACATTACTTCCCTGTACAGAAGGGAAACATGGAAGGACATCTGTCTTCTCGAAATCCCGAGGATAAAAATTGAGAGGAGAACGGCTGACCTGCAATGTCTATTTATTTCCAGATTCTGGTCTTCTTCTCTTAGCAGATATTTCATTCATCTTCTATCTTTCTTATTTTTCCTGATGATGGACCTCCTTTGGGGTTTGAAACGTCGACTCAATGAACAAAAGACTGTGGACAATCCAGATCATACCACTACAAAAAACTTCCACGCAAGCCTAGAATCTAACATTACTTCCCTGTACGGAGGGGAAACATGGAAGGAGATATGTCTTCTCGAAATCGTGAGGATAAAAATTCAGAGGAGAATGGCTGACCTGCAATGTCTATTTATTTCCAGGTTCTCGTCTTCTTCTCTCAGCAAATATTTCATTCATCTTCTATCTTTCTTATTTTTCCTGATGATGGACCTCCTTTGGGGTTTGAAACGTCGACTCAATGAACAAAAGACTGTGGACAATCCAGATCATACCACTACAAAAAACTTCCACGCAAGCCTAGAATCTAACATTACTTCCCTGTACGGAGGGGAAACATGGAAGGAGATATGTCTTCTCGAAATCGTGAGGATAAAAATTCAGAGGAGAACGGCTGACCTGCAATGTCTATTTATTTCCAGGTTCTCGTCTTCTTCTCTCAGCAAATATTTCATTCATCTTCTATCTTTCTTATTTGTCCTGATGATGGACCCCCTTTGGGGTTTGAAACGTCGACTCAATGAACAAAAGACTGTGGACAATCCGGATCATACCACTGAAAAAAGCTTCCACAGAAGCCTAAAATCTAACATTACTTCCCTGTACGGAGGGGAAACATGGAAGGAGATCTGTCTTCTCGAAATCCTGAGGATAAAAATTGAGAGGAGAACGGCTGACCCGCAATGTCTATTTATTTCCAGGTTCTCGTCTTCTTCTCTCAGCAAATCTTTCATTCATCTTCTATCTTTCTTATTTGTCCTGATGATGGACCCCTTTTGGGGTTTGAAACGTCGACTCAATGAACAAAAGACTGTGGACAATCCGGACCATACCACTGCAAAAAACTTCCAGAGAAGCCTAAAATCTAACATTACATCCCTGTAAAGAGGGGAAAGATGGAAGGAGATCTGTCTTCTCGAAATCCTGAGGATAAAAATTGAGAGGAGAATGACTGACCTGCAATGTATATTTATTTCCAGGTTCTCGTCTTCTTCTCTTACCAAATCTTTCATTCATCTTCTATCTTTCTTATTTGTCCTGATGATGGACCCCCTTTGGGCTTTGAAACGTCGACTCAATGAACAAAAGACTATGGACAATCCGGATCATACCACTACAAAAAACTTCCACAGAAGCGTAAAATCTAACATTACTTCCCTGTACGGAGGGGAAACATGGAAGGAGATCTGTCTTCTCGAAATCCTGAGGATAAAAATTGAGAGGAGAACGGCTGACCTGCAATGTCTATTTATTTCTAGGTTCTCGTCTTTTTCTCTCAGTAAATCTTTCATTCATCTTCTATCTTTCTTATTTGTCCTGATGATGGACCGCCTTTGGGGTTTGAAACGTCGACTCAATGAACAAAAGACTGTGGACAATCCGGATCATACCACTGCAAAAAACTTCCACAGAAGCCTAAAATATAACATTACTTCCCTGTACGGAGGGGAAACATGGAAGGAGATCTGTCTTCTCGAAATCCTGAGGATAAAAATTGAGAGGAGAACGGCTGACCTGCAATGTCTATTTATTTACAGGTTCTCGTCTTCTTCTCTCAGCAAATCTTTCATTCATCTTCTATCTTTCTTATTTGTCCTGATGATGGACCCCCTTTGGGGTTTGAAACGTTGACTCAATGAACAAAAGACTGTGGACAATCTGGATCATACCACTACAAAAAACTTCCATAGACGCCTAAAATCTAACATTACTTCCCTGTACGGAGGGGAAACATGGAAGGAGATCTGTCTTCTCGAAATCCTGAGGATAAAAATTTAGAGGATAACGGCTGACCTGCAATGTCTATTTATTTCTAGGTTCTCGTCTTCTTCTCTCAGTAAACCTTTCATTCATCTTCTTTCTTATTTGTCCTAATGATGGACCCCCTTTGGGGTTTGAAACGTCGACTCAATGAACAAAATACTGTGGACAATCCGGATCATACCACTGCAAAAAACTTCCATAGAAGCCTAAAATCTAACATTACTTCCCTGTACGGAGGGGAAACATGGAAGGAGATCTGTCTTCTCGAAATCCTGAGGATAAAAATTGAGAGGAGAACGGCTAACCTGCAATGTATATTTATTTGCAGGTTCTCGTCTTCTTCTCTTAGCAAATGTTTCATTCATCTTCTATCTTTCTTATTTGTCCTGATGATTGACCCCCTTTGGGGTTTGAAATGTCGACTCAATGAACAAAAGGCTGTGGACAATCTGGATCATACCACTGCAAAAAACTTCCACAGAAGACTAAAATCTAACATTACTTCCCTGTACGGAGGGGAAACATGGAAGGAGATTTGTCTTCTTGATGAGCCCCAAAAATGTACAATTATTTGGGCTCATTCAACTTCCTAATTTGGCTTAGTCCACCATTCTCGTTTGTTTATTGCATGTTTTTGACTATTTTTATGTTAATAGAGTGAATTTGGTTAGTCATTATGCCAACAAGTCTAATGTGTGCTTTGTTTAGCCTTGTTGGTCAACTTGGAGGCAAAATTGAAGGTCTTAATGAGAACTTGGCAGCCAAATTCGTGGGAGAACAAGCTAGAGGATTTGTAGGAAGTTGTCCCCCTCATTTATGGGTCCTTACCTAGAATTCTCCACCATCAGCTCGGAGTTCAAAGGCCACCAAATCAATGAGCACAAGGGCCGCCAAGCAAGTCAAGTTGGACTGCTGTTAACTACAAGTCTTGGGCAGCCATGTCCCTAACTTTTAGGAGGACTGTTGGGTCCTCAATTTGTATAAATAAGAGGGTTTAGGGCCTCATTTTGGTTAGCCATTTTATAGCCAGTAGATAGCTGGTAGTTAGTCATTTTTGGTTAGCTAGTGGTTAGTCATTTTTGTAGCTAGTTAGTCATTTTGTTTTAGCCATTCGTTAGCTAGTTTGTAATTTGATTTGTAGGCCATGGATTAGTTTTGCTTTCAGCTCTTTCTCAAGCTCTCCTTGTGGACAGTTTTGATGTAGCTTTTCATTCTTGGTTAATAAATAAGGATCCAGCTTTGCACCAGCTCTAAATCTCTCTTGGGAGGCTGTAGTTCTTGGGGTTGGGCCCATCTCAAGCACCCAGTACCTCCCTTGTTTATATTTATGTGTCCTTGCTGCAATTCAGTCACGGTTTTGTTTAGATGCTTCCTTGTCATTCACACCTGCACACACATACTTTCATCACAGCCTCATACATATTTCTCTTCGTTTTGGATTGTTGTTCATTGAATTCATGGCATAAGTAATTTAGGTTGATGCATTTTCGGTCTGGTGACAGTCATAATCATTTGTTTCATTTACACTCCTCTCTCTCTCATTCCATTACCATCTCCTCCATTTGGATCATGCATGCAAGCATATCTCCTCGACCTTCACTTCGTTCTGTCTTCCACTGCTCACATAGCTTCATTTCCTAACCTTTCATTGACATAACCCTTTACCTTCAACATACTCCCTACACCCATTTCCCATC